>CM069454.1:2764795-2975489 GCA_035610835.1 Ophiura sarsii | reverse complement strand
CCCACTCGCCCCCTCTGGTTACGCCACTGAAATGATCCATAGTGAATGTGATATATTGTGATAATGATATATCGCGGAGGAGGACGAACATAATATTGTAACTCAATAGTGTACACCTTATTAGACTCATCCCCCTGCTACAAACACCGAAATTGTAGGACAACGCAATTTCGACGGTTATATTTAAACTACACACTGTAATATCAGATTTGATCACTTAGTAGCTATGCAAATGCTGAAATCTGATTGGTACATTTAGCAAGTCTCATTGGTGGTTCCAGTGAATTGTTGGTGGTTCCCAGTGTTTTCCGAGATGTTTAACTGCTCAACAAATATATTTTGAGTGTTGGATTGTCAACATGGCCCCTGTTGGTGGTTCCCAGTGCTTTTGGTTCCGAGTTGTTTAAGTGCTTAAAATATATATATTGGGGAGATTTGTTTAAAGGGGGTTGATTGACAAAATAGTCTATTTTGGATGGATCCCAGTGACATATTGATGGTTCTCAGTGTTTCAGGTTTAAAAACTGGGAATCACCTTAATGACAATGGTAATCCTCAAAAAATATTTTTTGTTTTTATATTTATTATTGGTATTTTATTCAGAAGCATCTCATGGCCTCTGTCATGACACTCCAGTCTGGTAGGAGGGAGGAGAGATTTTGTCCTCTCATTTTTAGGAAGCCCTTCAGCAAATTTACGACAATGCTGCTCCCTTCTTCCAGACAAGGTGTCAAAATGGCAACTACCTAAGGCTTCATCATAAGACTCATACTTTTTCCCAAGTATGGTTCTACAAGGCCTTTTTTGGATGGATTCCAAGTCCTTTGATTGTTTGACAGAAATAGTTGAGTGCCAAACTACATCAGCGTATTCAAGAATCGGTCTTACATAGCCACCGTATACTACACAGAGCTCCTTGCTGCCAAAACCAAAACGTTTAAGGGTCCGCAGCATGAACAACCTTTTATTGGCTTTCTTAAGCATGTTGTCAACCTGTGTGTTCCACTTAAGGTCGTTTTGGAGAACCAGGCCTAAAACCTTGGCTTCATCAACGCGGGGGAGTGGATCGGTACCGAACTTAAATCACACTGCAGTGGAGTTTTGCCAAAATATACCTGAAGGGCCTGACACTTGGAGGGATTCAACTTGAGCATATTATCCTTTGCCCACTTGGTAAATTCATCAAGATCAGCCTGCAGTAGTCTAGAAGGATAGTCAGAACAAGTAACATTATGTGCAAATGTCAAGTCATCAACATACTTGAAACATCTCGAGTTTGCATTTTCACCAGCTTCATTAATGAAGATTTGGAAACCAATGGGGCTTAATTTGGTGCCTTGAGGAACCCCACCACGAAGTGTAACATAATCGGACAGAGCATTATTGTATCTCACACATTGTTGACGATTATGGAGGAAATCACAAATCCAGGGAATGATTGTCCTTCGGATTCCCATGGCAATCATTTTTTCAATGAGATTTGTATGGTCAACCAAATCGAAAGCCTTGGAAAAATCCGTAAGGACTACCGTTCCCATATTGCGACTTTTATCAGCCCCCTGGTGCAGTTAGTGAATTAGGCTAACCAAATAAAGTGCGGTTGAGACACCTTTAACATTACCAAATTGCCTTTTATCGATCTTATGCTCCACATCATTCAAAACCCAACTGGTAACAAATTCTTCAGCAATTTTTGCAAACACAGAAGACAGAGACACAGGTCTTAGTTTATCAATAGTAGGTGGATTTTGTTTCGGAATGGGGACCACAATGGCCTTCTTCCATTGATCAGAAACCTTACCATCCTTAAATGAACTATTCAAAATATCTGTGAGGGGGACACTGAGTTCATAGGCAAATTCTTTAACCAACCTTGGAGGAATTTGATCCGGGCCAGCTGATTTAGCTGATTTCAGTTTACCAAGCTCAGCAAAGACTTCCCAAGGGTGTAACTGAGGAGGCTGATTTGCAGGTAAGTAAGTAGGCAACTTGCTATAATCAAGAGGGTCTAATCCCTCAGAAACCTGAGCAAATTTGATATTAATTGCATTTGCTTTGCCTTTTGTATCAGAATCATCAATACCCGGGATGTCCAACCTAAGCTTGGTTCTACTGGCTTTGGTAACCATTTTAATTTGCTGGTGCCATTTTTTGGGTTCTGTTTTTTGTAAGTTCCTAAGTCTGTTTGCATGATAAGACAATTTGGCTTTTTGAATTCCACGAGTAACCTGGTTCCTAAGTTTACGCCATAACACATGGTTATTGGAGTTGAAAGCCACCTGACGTTCCAAAATTAAGTTTTTAATGCGGTCAGTCAACCAGGGTTTGTCATTGATATGCAACTTGGAACGTTTTTCTGGAAAGCATGAAACAATAGCCCCATCTAACATCTTATAAACTTTGTTTTGGGTACCATTAATTTGTAAAATCTGCTTCCAATCTTGTTCCTGCGCCCACAAACCAAAAGCTCTCAAACCAGAATCACGAAATGGACGAGAAACCTTGATTTCTTTTTGGTTTCTTATCCTTTTGTGGCGAGTAGGCTTCCACAAGACACATTTATGGTCACTTTTACCAATCGGTGATAGTGGGACTGGTTTCGTGTAATGGGTTTTAAGCTTGTGGTTTGTGATGATGAGATCAAGTACCGTATGGCATCCTTACGTGTGGGAAAATCAACAAGTTGATATAAATCATTACCCCTAATAATTTGCTTAATATCCATGCGGTTAAAATCGCCAAGTATCATAATACCAATATCGGGGTATTTTGCTCTTAAAGAGTCTACAGTTTGGAGTAAATGGGTTGAAAGTGAGTCCTGATGAGGTGAGTCTGTGGTAATGTAAACTGCACATATTGCTAAAGATGAGATTCCCCTAGGCAGTCTGGTTGGCCTCACATTAACCCAAATACACTCAAGTTCTTTTGGGACATGATCATCAATGATTTTGGCAGGCAATTCATCCCTCACGTAGATAGCAACACCTCCACCACTTTTCTTGTTACTCGTCACTTTGTCCCGATCATTAGCAAAAAGTTTGAAACCAGAGATATTTAACATTTCTTCTGGGATATTTGGCGGGAACCATGACTCAGTAATGACTCCGATGTCGACACTGTTCTGATCGAAAAGTATCTCTGCTTCGTCGAACTTATTCACTAACGATTGGGCATTTGTCATAAAGATTGATGGGAGTCAACTCATCCCTCACCAATATCCAAACTATATATTTTGACCGCTTAAACCACTCGAAACCCAAGACACTGGAAATGACACCAGGAGCCACCAGCATATCATATTTGTCAATCCTTCATCCCCTTACTCCATCTCCTACCTCCCTTCCATAACCCAACACCAATGACTACATACATATCCATCAATCAATGCCAACCCCTAACAAATCTTATGGCTATAACCCCTCAAATAATAATGGATCAATCCAAAACTTGATCCAATCAGAAGCTACTACGCAATACCAAATATATTGCGTTTTATAGTGATAAATTCGTTATCCGCTGTTTTATAATGCAATACGGGAAGATACCTAGGGTTGGGTGCCATATCACATCATCCACATCAAGTGTTTTGCATGTGGCTTTTTTGCCTAGGTAATAAATCCTTTGACTTTTGGCATATTTCATCTGATTTAAATGATAGATTAAGGCCCTTATAAGGCTCCGTCAACCCTGAAATGCAAAAGCCTAATTCCACGTAATGGTAGCTGGTTCTCTTACGAAAATGTTGATATAATTGCTTCGTGATTTCTGTCAGGGAATGCCATATAAACGGTACACCTATAAAATGTGAAATTATAGATAGCATATATCAATATTTGAGGCATGTTCTCGACATGTCCCTTAGGAGAATTTAAAATTGAGCTAATGAACGAATGAAGTTGACATTAATATCCATGAACTGCCGACTTCTGTTATGTAATTAGAGATCGACGAAACGACCTATAGAAAGAGGATTATGGCACACTTCAGTAATGCGGTCTAAAAATAAGTCTAGTGGTGCGATAAATTGTTTTTAATTCTATTAAAATATTTGGTGTTCTGCTCAATAATCAACCGCAATAAACTTTTATTTTCATTAAATACCTAATTGTTTTAATAACACAGTTACTTGGTAACTGACTAGTTTCTGGGCAGCTACAGGTGAGTACATAAAACTGCAGTAGTGGAAAGAAGCCATTTTGTTTTCAAAACCAAAATGAATTTTAAAACTTTTTAAACGTGGCAAGAAACACGTATTTAATCCTAACTTTGTGTGAAAAAATGAAGTCGATCGCATTTTTCGTTTGTCTTTGGTGACCCTCTTTGTTGCACAACTAAATGTACTTGTTTGTCCACGAGCACAGTGATTTTCAATTGAAATGGCACACATTGCATTTTCATATTATTTGAATATCCCGCCAACAAAAAAATTGGAAAATGTATTTTTTAAAATATTAAAACGTAGAACATTATAAGCTTTTATGCATGGATATGATAAATTGATTATGCTTACTTATATGTAAACAAGAAGGGATGCATCAAATTCCAATAACATCACAAATGTACTCAAGTTTCCAAATTTGAATGAGGGACACATTTTGCGATCTGATGCATATTTTGGGTATCTCGTGGACAAACGTTTGAAATGGGAGCACTGGTAAAGACAAACGGAAAATGATATTGACTTTATTTTTTCACACAAATTTAGTAACAAATAAGGTATTCTTATAACGTTTAAAAAACTTCAACTTAGTTTTTAAAACAAGATGGCTTCTTTCCACTATTGCAGGGTTTTTGTTACTCACCCTGTATATTGAGATCATATTAACTGAGATAGCATCGCCCTAGAAAGATCCAAAATCAGTGTGTCAATACGATGATCCCGACGGTCAGAGGGTACATTCTGTCTATTATCACATTTGTGAGGAAACGTACGTGACCCATTGGATAACTAGGTCACTTAAAACAATGGGACATCCGCATCCGTATCCTGAAAACATAAATATACCGATCTGTAAATGTTTGAATTGTCTTGTTTGCCCTGGCCTGGCGCACAAATATCTTCGTGTGAACACGAAAACCGACTATCCCAAAGTGTTTTTCTCTTCAGATGAGGCAAAGCAGGTTATGCCATCTGAAATAGACGTTACAAGTAAGTTGACGGCAATAAAAATAAAAACACAACACTTAAATTAAAGGGGTCAGTCTCCAACTTTCACGGTTTAGGAATCAAACTATACTACTAATCAAGGTATTTTGAATCGTTCTTAATCCTAGACTTACCAGGGTAAGGGGTGTGGGTGTACGTACCTCACACAAGATCGTTGTGTGTCTCATTACACTCTCAAATAAATCATTAAATGGCAAAAGCTGGGTGTATTGGGTTGGTGGATCACTACACTAGCACTAGTTTTGTGCCCATCCGCGAACCAGAAATTGACTCCAGCAAGCCCCTGCATTTACTCTTTTCATTTGTGCTTCTACTTATGTTGATTGAAAATATAACTTTGGCGACTATTAATGTTTATGTACAACTCACTTATTATGCATTACGGTTCCTTTCCATGTATGTTATCCAACTTTCTTGACCACGGCTTTAATGCTTTATCCAGGGTAATAATTCATCCCCTCCTACACCATTCATCTGATTTATTTCACACCGCCTGTGTCTTGCCAGCGTGCTTGCTACCATTTCCACTGCTGTCCTAAGCATGGTTCAAGGCTCTTTAGTCTGGGTGTAACTAGAAGCCCTATATATTACTTTTGAAAAATGTTGTTGTGTTAAGAAATTTCAACTTTTAACTTCAATTTGTCATAGAAACCAGTGCTATATCATAGTTGGTAAAAACAAAAGTTCAAATTTAGAGAAAAAAATCACATTATATTATCCGAAGAGCAGATTTTAGTTTTAAAACTAGCCCAAATCTTGCTGAAAGTCACCACGTGTGCCAAGTCATATGGCAAGACTACAGAGCCTGCGTGCTTGCTACCAGTTCCACCGCTGCCACACTCAATGTCCCCCAGCATGCGGTCAATGGTGTTGGATGGATGTAATTCTTGGGTAGAACCTACTAATACTAGCGTCATGGCCAGTTCAACCTGTCAAACTTGGGCTCAAACTTTACAGGCAACTGGAAAGTAATGTGTGTGTGTGAACCATACGTCCTGGTTGCTATCCCTACTCTTACAATAAGTCTTTGTTGGAATAAATTGGAATATAACCCAATGTCAAGTTTGTGTTTATCTAACGTTTGATCGCATAACTGTTTTTCAAAATCGGAGCAAGTTTAAATTTTGACCCCATATGCAAAGGTCAACGACTTTTTACGTTTTACCCGATCACTCGTTAACCAAACATCGGAACTTTTTCGGAATCCTTGTGCTCAGCCGAACAATTTGGTGTGCTTTTTACCTTAATTAAAGCCATTTGAATTTTTGGGCCCCTGTATGGCGGCCATTTTTAAATTTGCGCTATAAAAGAACGTTCCCGTCACTTTTGAGAGGTGCATGGGAGCTCATTTTCTTTTAAAATGGTTCTAGTTGACAAATTCACTAAGAAACTAAGGTATCAAGAAATTGGTCACGGAATCCTGAAGCAGTGTCCAGCAAATATTGCTCTGCGTTCTCTGATCTTGTCCGAGACTTTTGGCATGTCCCCATACAGGTCCTTATTTGTCACATGCTGACTCCAGTTGATGTTGAACACAAATCTTAGCATCCTAGTGTAGCATCCATCCAATTGTTTACCATGCTTTGGGGGGACTGATTCTACTGTAGCTATGAACAGTCTTTCTTTGAGCTTTCTGGATAGTGATTTAGCCTTCCATAACAAGCTTGCCACAATCTCTCCATGCAGCTGCTTTGCGTGTTATGATGTCCTTTTCAGTGCTGTTCATCCAGGCTCCAAGGTATTTGAAGTCCTCCCCTTTATCAAGGCGCATGCCCCTCGCTTGTGGTGATTACAGGTACTTGCGTCTGGTTGAAGGACATGTACTTCGTCTTTGCAGCGTTCATTTTTTAGCCCAACTCTGCCCACTGAAGTCTCCACTCTGTTGAGTAGTGATTGCGCTTGAGGCACTTCCTCGGACAACAGTGCAATGTCGTCAGCGAAGTCTAAGTCAGTTAATACGGTTATTCCTATTCTTCTGCTGCTTCTTTTTGTTAGGTGGAATCCTAGCTCTTCTTCTCTGCCATCTATGGCCTCCCTTAGGGCATAGTCAATAACATTGACAAAGAGATATGGAGACAGGGTGTCTCCTTGTAGTACTTCAACCAGTATCTCAAACACTTCTGTTTCTCCATCTGGTGATATAACATTTTCCTCGTTGTCTTTGTATATATCTGCTATCGCATTTGTAAGCTGATCAGGTACAACATAGGCTTTCAATATTTGCAGCATTCGTCCCCTATGTATTGTGTCAAACGCTTTCTTGAAGTCGATAAAGGTTATGATGGCTGGCAGGTTATTTGATCTTATTCCCTCAATAATTCTTCGGAGGGCAAGTATATGAACTACAGTGGTACGTCCTACTCTGAAACCATTTTGATTAGCTCTTAGGTGGACGTCGCACTCCGGTCTTATTCTGTTGCGTATCAACAAGTTGTATAGCTTGGCAACAATTGAACTCAGGCTTATTCCACGGTAGTTGCCCCCCAAGCTGAGATCACCTGATTTCGGTATTGGTACTATGTTGAGAATGGACCACTGTTTTGGCCTTTCCCCCTTCAACAAGGCATCATTGCAGAAGTCAAGAATGATGTTATCCAAAGCATATCTTTTGAGCATTTCAGGTGTTAATACCATCTTCCCTACAGCTTATACACACCCCAAACAAAATCTTGTTCATCTTCTACTTTTAATTTCCTAATTCGCAGGCTCAATCGGAAATAAACAATTTCCTACCGTGCCTATACTTCATAGGATCATAAAGCTACATATTATTAAAACAGTGTATTTACTTGGGTAATATCGTTCGTTGGCAAGCATCGGACGGCTAGGAGACCGCCCCCCGGGGGGGGGGGGGGGGGGCACTGACATTGGAAAAGGGTATAGGTATGTGCCGCGCTGAAGTCCCCTTTTTCACCCTCTGCTGCTAGCTCTTATATGACCCCCTTTTTAGCCTGCATCAGTTCATAAGACCCACATTTTATTGAAAATTCAAAAATCGCGAGATTTCACGTTCCAAAGTCTAAAACCAAAGAAAATCGAAAATTTACGTTCTTGCTAATCAAAACTGAACTATAGGCCAATTTTCAAGACCTACTTTTTTGAAGAAAAAAAATCAGTTCCTAAGACCCTATTTTTCGTCATAAAATCCACTCAGTTCCCCCCCCCCCCCCCCCGAGACCGCCCTATCTTGGGGGAAATTATTCGGAGAGGTTTAAATACAAAATCATTTGTTTTATATTATTTTCCACTCAGTAAACCTAGTCTTCTCCTCAAACAGTGAATATGGCACAACTACAATCCTGTACTACTATTACTTCGCCATCAATCCAGATATATATTTTATATTGACATTAAATATTTGATCAGATTTTAGTTTTGATGTATTCAGAATATTCATAGATAAAACATATTTGTTTTGACGAGAATGTAAATGTTCGTTGCATTATGAAATAGCATGTATCAACATCAGAAATAGGAAGACATATGATGGTATATGAACGCATACAAAGTATAGCTCAACATATTCAGTATATATATATATATATATATATATATATATATATAATATATATATATATATATATATATATATATATATATATATATACCTCAATGCAAACATATTTAATTCTAATTATCTATTTATCGTTATTTAAATTTGAATATAGAGAAATGTACCTACTGAGAATGTAAGAGGACCTGACATTTCGATTCTAACAGAATTTAATTTCAATGGAAATATACTGAGCAACCAAGACTTAGGTTGAATTTTAGTTTTAAATTTTTAAATTTTAATGGCATCGAATCATTTATGGTTGGCAAGTGAATATTGAATTACAGTTGGCTATAACGGGTTATCTTGTATCGAGATAACACTATTTAAAAAAAATAATATCATGAAGTAAATACAAGAATTGCGTGCGTATCCTTAACACATAAGAGCGTTCCCTAAGTAATGATTTGTATATTCTTTACAGTTAATACAACATCCGTTTCTTTCCGGTAGTCGAAGTCACTTTACATATGCTACCCAATTAAGACTTACACTCGATTGTTGTAAGACCGTAACATTCCATGATGGTAACTTTGACCGTTAACAAGACCTTGGGACGTGTCTAGAAATCACAGAGAGATTTTGCAACACAATATCTTGATTACGTTTTCTCATAAGTCATGACTTGAAATTCCATATTTAGCCGTTAGCTGTTCACAGTCCACAGTCCACACACATCACGCCAATAAGTCTGGGTTCTCTTTTTTGCGGACGAAGAACTTTTTTGTAACTCAATACCGCAACATATTGCATTAGATTCAGTTCCTTGGCACCAATTACCATAATTGAAGTATATTTGGCACAATATGTTGCTTCTAGCTCAATGCTGCTTAGATCTCTGTCGGTTTGCAAACTTAATCAACCTTCATGTAAACTGTAGTTGAATACATCTGTATGAATATCTTAAACCCGTTTATATAACAGGATCAATTGGTTAAAATAACATTGTCTATGACAGAGACAAACGCTGATAGTGTTTTAGTGCGCCGGATATACAGTGGCGGATACAGGGGGGGGGGGGGGAGGAGGGTGCGGGCGCCCCCGTAAAATTTGACACTATACCTTTTTTGCCACTTGTACCATGCGATTTTTTTTGCCGGTTTTGGGACAACCACATGCCTACCCCCCCCTCCCCCCGCAAACAAATTGGGGACCTTTTCTGGATATGTGACATGTGCATGTTTTCAATAAGGCAACGAAAAAACCCTGTTCTACGGGCGGGCCGGCCCGACTGGATGATTTTTGTAGCGAATTTTCGAAAACAAGAATTTTGCGGAAATGTTTTGAAAAACAAAATGATGGCAACACTTGGAAACTTTCGAAAATCATTGGACATTTTTTTTAAATTCACCCAGAATTCCTATTTAAAAACAAACAAGAAATTCCCGACCCACTATCCTCAACTGGTTGTTTGTAGTTGCCTCAGCCATATGTATATCACTGTGCAATGTTTGCTGTCTGCTTCCTGTATTACATATAGGTAAATATCAATAGGGACACCAGTGCATCACAATTATATCGTACCGTAAGAACGTATTTCCGAAATCGTGTCAGCTGCCGAATTCAAAGGATGTAATATTGACCATGTGAACATTACGCGCGACCTTTAAATTGTGCTAACAGAATCACGTGCGTCTCGACGGTCAGTCAAATGCTCTTATATTACAGGTGCGACCTACATACCAAGGTATGTTGACTAAAATGCCGTAACCTGGATAGACATCGCTCTCGATCTATTACCTATATGTATTTTTAGTTTGAGCAAGTCAGCCGTTTGATGGTAGCGGAAATTGTCTATCTAAGTGTCGTACAGTAAAATAAACCCAACACCTATTTCTTGGGCTTCAGTGCTAAAAACGTGAAGAAACACATCCGGAAGATTCTTTTTGTTTCTTATGTTGAAAGTTGTGATCAAATTCGCAAGCATCTTCATGTTTTTTAAATGGCTCAAAGAACGCTCCTAAAACCACCCTGTGTGACAACTTGAGCTTATTTAAAGGCGAGCTAACACTCTGGGTTACTAGCCACATCAAATTCAATTGGGTATTTGACAAGGTTATATTTCGCCATGTTAACTCTGTACAGTCTGCCATCAAGTGAACAGAGGTATGGCCAGTTCGTTTGTTGTAAATATCATTACCCTAAAGGTAGATGTTCTGATTGCTGGCCCGATTTTCAACTTGATGTCACACGAATTTTGCCCATTGAGTGCCCACAGACTGGCTGGTGGTTAACCACCTATGGCAGTAATTCACCAGGTTTAGCCTTTAATTTCTAAATGGAACATTTCTGGCCCCTAAGATTTTACAGACATAATGAGAAAAAAAAGGTGATCGGAACATACACCTTTAAATGCATATAATTTGAATGATGACTATTTAGGAACCTTGATCATGCGTAATTGCACTGTTTCATATTACAAGTCAATGAGGCTGGTCCATTCAAGTTTTGCTTGTAATGTTGGCATTTACCTTCAAGCTTTCAAGGTGGTCTCATACATGTGTGTGCAAGGTGTCTGCTAAAACCATAAAGGGGCTGATGAACCAACAACATATGTGTTACTTGACAATAGGAGTTGTCCAATATGCCCTAGCACATGATACCAGCTCATCGATCAAGCAAGCGGAGAAATGATTTTGAATCACAGCGATGAAGTAACATGCTGTGATCAGTCAATTTGATCGCTTAAAAGAGATCATCCAGGGATACATACAGTAAACCAAATCCAAGTGTTTATGCTCACTGGAATGGGGATTCAAAAAATGTGGGCAGCAATTTGTAGGGTTTGTTTATTGTGTTTTGTAGTTCAAATTGCTTTCATGTATGTATTGTTGAGCATGGGACTCATTAGTGTATCCCAGGATTTGGGTCTCCAAAGTTATTAAAGCCACTTTGGAGAATGTGACACCAAGATTGGACATGAACGTTTGATCTTTTTGTGAACTTGAAAACTTCATATACAGCACAAGCAAGCTGTTTAAGTGGGTTTGCACGAGAAAACCATGCAGACACGGGAAGAAGGGGGTCGGCCATTTTTGTTCATATTGTGGCCAGGGCATGTATATAGTGTAACAACTTTTATTTTTTGGTAAAAAAATCACAGTGTTTCTAGATGCTAAATTATCATTACTTTGAAATCACACCTTTTTACCACAAATACTCCAAGATTGATTTACATGAGTATTTGTTTGCATACATGTAAAATAGTAAAGCTTGAGGATTTTAAACTAGTTTTCGTTTCAGGAACTACTAGCAACATCCCCTTTAGAATGCATGAAAAAAAGTACCAGTAGTGTTCCTACTTTAGGAAAAAAATACATCAAAATTGTCTCTAAAAAGGCGGTAAACTGGTCAAAAAATGGGTTTGAACGACTTCATTGTTTCTTGTTGGACAGCAGATCCACTGATTAATTTCATATGTACTGTGAAGCTAACACCTATGCCCTACCTTAGAAATAATAAAACCATTGTAGTTAAGTTTCTTTAAACTAGAAACACTTATCTGTTTATGACAATATGAAATGACGTACAATAATTAGTTAGGTGTATACAGAGGGTTACCGTGCATACACACACCCAGGACTCCCTCAAACCAACTTTGTTGACTTACTTTCATGATCCTAAAACATATTCAGGATGTTACCAAAAATAATTTTGTTATGCTAAGGGGTTATTCAAGATGGCGTCCAAAATGGCCGCCTAAACTGGTAAAATCTCATAAAATGACATATAGCAATCAAAATGAATGGTGAAATATATAGTTTAAATAGTGGCATGTATGCATTATACCACTAGACACTCATATCCAGAACTTTTGCTTTGTAAACACAACTTAATCCAAGATGGCCGCCAAAATGGCCGTCTAAAATGGTAAAATTCCATAAATTGGCATATGTGAACCAACATGTATGATCAGAGTATATAGTTTTAACAATGGGATGTATGTGTTAGACCATTAGAAACTCATATCTAGTATTATTGCTTTGTTATCATACTTTAAAACCAAAATGGCCGCCAAATTAATGGCCAAAATCACATAAAACAGCATAATATCAATCGATATGTATGGTGAAAATATAATTTTAACGATGGAATGTATATGTTAGACCACTAGTTTATCATCCTCAGTTTTTGTTTGCTTTGTAAACATAGTTACAAATCCAAAATGATTGCCAAAATCGCCCCCACATTGATCCCAAAATGGCTGCAAAAATTGCGAAATTTAATAAAATGGGATAATATCAACCTAAATGTATGATGGAAGTATAGTTTAACATTGGGATGTATGTATTAGACCACTATTAACTCATATCCAGTATATTTGCATTGTAATTACATACTTTAAATCCAAGATGGCCACCAAAATGACCACTGTAAATGTAAAAATAGTCAATATGAGTGTATGATAATCCAAAATAGATATTGTAAGAGTGTATATTACAAATTATAAATATTTTTAAACAGGTACGCCGTCGGGGTAGAAAAGAGACAATAATGGGAAAACGATCTCGCCCGGGAATCGAACCCAGGATCTGTTGCTTGCTTGGCAACTGCCTTAACCACTGGGCCACAAGACCTCGCATGGTAAAGCATCTGAAATTCAAACCTGTTTAAAAATATTTATAATTTGTTTAATACCCGTCGTATATGCCTATTATTTCTAAGTGTATATTACATCACATTCACCAAATAGTATGTTCTAAACTGCTAAGCTACTGCTGTTAGATATAAAGCCCACCTCTGGGACAATTTTGATTCTGTATCACTTTCCAAAATAGCTGCCAGAATGGTTAAGTTGATGTTAACAATTGTTTTGTAATGAGATTGGATCAAGACTATTCTTTTCTCATGTCCGAAGGCTGACAGCAAAATTGTTAACTTTATTTGTTGGTTATTTGTTGGTTTAACTTTATTCTTTTCTTCCATCTTTTCTGGCACAAGCATTTTGCTTGAGTTTGGTCCCTTCAGGACCCAAGCGTGTGTCCGTACGGACTGACCGTGTAAACGAACACAAATAAACAAATGATACTATGTAATACCCAATACCCCCAAATATAACAGGACAGCATTCAATATATTTCTATGGTAAAGCCTAGGGGCTGTAGATCTAGTTTGAGTATTTTAAAATATCCAAGATAGCTGCAAAAGATTAAAATAACTGAAAAACAGTATTAGTTTATTGTTAGTGTTACAGTAGATATGACCAAATTATTTCAAACTAGATCTACAGCCCCTAGGCTTTATCATAGGCATATAACTGTTGCATTCAATATATGCCTATTATAAAGCCTAGGGGCTGTAGATCTAGTTTGAAATAATTTAGTCATATCTACTGTAACACTAACAATAATCTAATACTGTTTTTCAGTTATTTTAACCTTTTGCAGCTATCTTGGATATTTTAATTTTAAAATACTCAAACTAGATCTATAGCCCCTAGGCTTTACCATAGACATATATTGAATGATGTTATATTATATTTGGGGGTATATTGTATTATATTGGTATTACATAGTATCATTTACAATACAAAACAATTGTTTTAGGTCATTTTACATCAGCATAACCATTTTGGAAAGTGATACAGAAACAAAATTGTCACAGAGGTGGGCCTTATATCTAAAAGCAGCAGCTTAGCAGTTTAGAACATATTAGTTGGTGAATGTGATGTAAAATACACTCTTATAATATCTATTTTGGATTATCATACACTCATGTGGACTATTTTTTACATTTACAGTGGTCACTTTGGTGGCCATCTTGGATTTAAAGTATGTTATTACAATGCAAATATACTGGATATGAGTTACTATTGGTCTAATACATACATCCCAATGTTAAACTATACTTTCATCATACATTTAGGTTGATATTATCTCATTTTATGCAATTTGACAATTTTCCCAGCCATTTTGGGACCAATGTGGGGGGCAATTTTGGCAACCATCTTGGATTTGTAACTATGTTAACAAAGCAAAAACTACTGAATATGAGAAACTAGTAGTCTAAAGATATACATTCCATCGTTAAAATTATATTTTCACCATTTTCACCATTTCGGTTGATATTATGCTGTTTTATGTGATTTTGTTTGGTTTTAAAGTATATTAACAAAGCAAAAATACTAGATATGAGTTTCTAGTGGTCTAACATATACAGCCCATTGTTAAACCTATACTCTGATCATACATGAAGGTTCATATATGCCAATTTATGGAATTTATCATTTAAGGCCGCCATTTTGGCGGCCATCTTGGATTTAGGTGTGTTTACAAAGCAAAAGCTCGGGATATGAGTGTCTAGTGGTCTAATTCATACATCCCACTATTAAAACTATACTTTTCTCATACATTTTGATTGCTATGTCATTTAATGAGATAAAACGAGCTGCATCAAATCATATTGCTAGGAATTTGAAACAAAATAATGATAAAAGATAACATTGTAAAAAGAGATTGCAGAGGCCCAACTACAATGATTTTATATTTTCATAAGAAGGGCTCATATCTGACCTTCCTCTGCATATTAGCAAAAAAAGTCAAAGTGGCTGTCCAAATGAGTAATGGTTTCTCAAAAAATATCATTATTTTGACCAAAAATGAGTAAAATTGCCAAACTTAAGATTTTTTTTACAGAAAACCAAAACACTTCCAGACGTTTGGTTAATGTCACATTATGAGGTAATGTGTCATACATATTGTCACCAAGAATTAAGTTGGTATCTGTAGGTATGCTCTATTCCAACCCTTTGATGCCAGAATGACTGTTTTGAAAATAGACGTTTTTTTAGGTAAATGTCTCATTTTACCCCTCCCCATATAATTATATCTAGAAACACTGTGAATTTTTAATACACATTATGAAGTATAGCTTATACTAAGGGATGTAGACAATCAGTATGGTCGAAATTTTCCGACCCCCTTCTTCCCATATTTAAAGAAACTGCATGGTTTTCTCGTGCAAACCCACTTAAACCTTTGATTTTGTGATGATAGCCTAAACATAACATTTTGTGAGATTAATGTATGTTTGCAAGATTTATATTGTTGGATATATTATTCAAATATCATTTTCTTCACCAAAAGGAAACAAAGCCAGACTCATCTTTTGAAGGTACAAATTTATGGCGATTTTAATTTTAATTTTAATTTCTTCAGAAGTTATAACATTTGTTATACACATTTAATACATGACTAGTTAGTGGAACAAGGGTTTAAAGACAAAAATGTGTGGGCAAAAATTACTGAAACAAGGCGGACTCGTTTTGTAATAACTGATAATTTGGTAATTTCTTTAAATTGAAATGCCTACATTTTTGTGGACAGATTTAAACAACATGCATGGACTTTTGTGTATACAAATAACTACTATGAAGAGCCTGTGCTCTATGACAGAACACATAACCATATTAACGGGTCACTTAACGGTCCATTACATGCCATTAGTGTCGAGTTTCATGACAGCAGCATTTAACGAAAGGCAGAAATATTGGTCAAGTTTTGACCACTTCATATTGGCTCCCAACAATTGTGTCAATATAATCGAAAGCAGCTAAGTTAATGTAGGTACTATCAAAGTGTGTTCGCATTTTCATTTACCAAGAAATTGACCGCTTTGGTTCTTTAAAAGGGGTCACCCGTGTTTTAAATACATAATACAGTTTGTTTTGAAAGAGACTTAAATGGACCAAAAAAATATGAACAATGTTTAACAAATATAGCAGTTTAAACCATTTTGCCGTGGTTGTAGAGAAACAATTTACACAATACAATGATGTCACCAATATAATGACTTTCTCCAAATAATAACTAAAGATTGATTGCATCAACGGTACTGGTAATCTGTGTTTGGAGTAACTACGATTGATTTGATAATATTAATGTTTGAGAGCCAGTAGCACAAGTGGTATTTGAATTCAGCATGTATCTTCCATCGCTATTATATATTCACAAATAGGAACAAGAACGAATCACAAGATCAAATTGAGGTTATGAATACACATTCATAATTCTCCTTTGAAAACAGCGATAATTTGGAAATAAGCATATGAAAGCCCTTAACTATCTTGTTGTTTCTCTGTATACTCCCACGAAATATTGATCGTTATACTTTCCACGCGGCTATCAGTTTTACCGTATTATGCAAAACAGGTTTTTCAGAAACCTTTCCCATCTTTCAAATCTATTTTTGAAATATTTTGTGACATTTTGGAACGGTCGTCTGCAGACGACTACCGCGTGGAAAGTGTTAATACATTTAAGAGTATGGTCAAGCATATGGTTCACCGTGATATCATCTGAAAATCTAGTGGCCAAATAACCCTCCAAAACAATTGAATTACGTTTGATATAGATCATGACATCTACTTAGGAACAGGTAAAACTCGAAACTTCCAGCCGTTCGATATCAAATATTGACTGTAAGATCTATATAGTTCTTTGGTGTTACTGTTGAAATGTTCTAGCTTCATGAGCTTCGTGGTTGAAGTTAGACGTTTTCATTGACTCATTTTGCATGTATATTTTGAAGTGTAGCCTGGCACGTGGACTGTTATTGATTGCGTAACTTTCCGAAAGGATCACTGACTAATGTCAAGGAGTTTTACGAACTCTCCTTATGATAACACAGAAGTAGCAATGATTCCCGGTGTTCACGTGTCTCTATTTTTTTTGTTCAGTAGCTTTATACATTAACAATTTAGATCTAAAGCAGTTATAAAGGGATGTTATTAAAATAATTTCTATTATAATAACACAAATATCAGTTGTTATACTTTTATAAAGTACCAATCAAGAGTTGAATGTTCACGTTTGAACGAACACATATTAAACAAAACGTCTATTAACAACCGTTAAACAATTGAGGCAGGCAGTTCATTTAAAGACTAAGGCATTTGCGATGATCCGATGGGACTGGAGGGATTGCACGCTTCAGAACTGTCTAATTACAAATGGATTTAGGCTACATTTCGATATCTCTTAACGCAATTCCTTTCATCTCCAAACCTCAATTTAATAACCTTTCAAAGCCAGGTACTTACTCGCAATCAGATTCAGTTTCCAAACGCAGTTCAGTAGTTTGTGTCACTCAGTAGAACTGCGGCCAGATGCTTGGCAAAATGTATATATCGGATCTAAAGTACAGTAATTGAAAATACTGGGACACTTGTGTCGATTTTTCGACTCTAATGAAAACGGAAAAGGTGCAGTTGTATATATATGTCAGTCCTCATAGCAATAAGCCCAAAATGAGGTTTGTTTTCCAAACTCAGCTATTATAAACGTAGAATGAGAGGTCAATAATACATTTGCGAATACTTCTGTCCAAGTAATAACCGGCAATAATAAAACTATGGTATCCACAATTCGTATACTAAAACGGAATACATTGAAGCAATGTAGAGATTTTACTTAGAGCAATCGGCGTTACACACACAGCGTACCTCCGGCTCCCTCCGCAAGATTAGTCTTTGATCTCCATTTCAACATTTGTATCGAAGCTCTGCCTTGTTTCAAGACCAAGGTTCATCTTCTAGTTATATGGTCGAAGCCCAATACTCGAGCCACTTTATGTATAGAGCGCTGCTACCAATTAGATTGGGAGGAGTGTGTTCTGTTAATCACATAATCAAGTCACTGTCGCCCAGTGACTTTGGGTATAAACCATATAATAAGGGATTAAATCATGTTTCAGCGTTGTGAATCACCAACCGACAACGGTGTTCGCGCGTCTGCGTGGTTTATTTCACGAGGGTAGTTGTCTATGGCAACGCCCGAGAGAAATAAACACGCAGCACGCAAGCAGTTGTCGATTGGTGATGTACATTGCTGAAACATGATTTAATCCCGTTCAACAACGACTAGGGATTTGAACGCCATTTTATAAATAGACGATGCAAATAAGAACATATATATTTTAATGCAGGCCTACGGTACTTCATTATTAACAATTTTATTCAATTTTCGAAAAAACTAAAATGACCAAACTAACCTATAATTAAGTTCCGGTAAGTTTCAAAACTCGATGAAAACAGTTGGCATGGTCATTCCAAAAACAACACCCATTGCGACTGCGATCGCGTATTGCGTGAAAACATTATCCGCGTGGTGCGAACATCGGCGCAATGTTTGCCCATAGCAGCGTTGTTTAACTCAAATCGACAACGCTTCGCTACTGTACTTAAGGTATGGGGGAATTGTTGAATGCGGTTTTGAGAATACCGGTTCCATGATCTCCATTTGTGGAAAAATGGAAAAATAGTGCTCCCTTACCCACGAACGAAAAGTAATCCAATCTGGTGTACGGCTGAGTTCATACATACATACATACATACACCCCTATACCCTATTGTACATGAAAGCATCCATAGCGCTGCTACATTGAGACGACGCGTCGTTGGTCATTAGAAGTTGACATTGCTTCAACTCGTGCGTCGACGTCGGGCGATTCGCAACCAGTATGAACAGGAGTATTACAAAACTAGTTCGCATAAGTGACGTGATTTGTACGTAAGACTTATACGATTATATCGCCAAGTAATGTATTGCATCACCATACATACACATTGGGTTTATCCTTGTATAAGACAGCACGGGATTAATCTACCACAAAATCCCCTGTTGCCGCATTAAAAGGATTATACAGCTTTATTCCGTCAGGCGATGAAAAAAAAGAAACCCTGTTCTACGGACATAAGGACCGCTCATTTTTTTCATCTTATTTTTTCTTATTTTTTCCTTATTCTAAATATCTGTACAAACGTTGCGGTATTTGGACAAGCAAAAGCGTTATTTAGGTCGGTATTCATTTGCACGGGACTTTTTTCACTGGTTTTTAAAATAACAAACATTACGTTCCAGTTACCTGTATAGTTTGAGATATTTTTGGACAGGTTGAACTAGCCATGAAGCTAGTATTTGCGTGTAAACGTGGTGTGAGTGTGAACAACCTGGACCACCTGTCGGGACGACCCAAAAAAAAGTCGACACGCCTGTCATTTGCCTTGCCACATAATATGTCAACTTTAAGCCCGATTGGGCTAAGTTTTAAAACTAAAATCTGCTCTATATCGTAATTTCTCTCGAAATTTACAAAATCTTAAATATCACTTGTTTTTGAAACAAATTGAAGTTCAAACATTGAATTTTTTAACACAGGAACTTTCAAAGGTCGCGTGTTTGGGCTCTTTTAGTTCCACCCAAGAATTGGTCGATCCAACACCAATGACCGCATGCTGGGGTGACCTTGAGGATGACCAAGGCAGTCTACAATCTTGCCACATGACTTGATGACTTTTCACAAATGTTGTCAGCCCCATTGGGCTCATTTTAGAAACTAAAATTTGCTCTAGAGATTTTATATTGTGATTTCTTTTTGAAATTTGATCTTTCGATTTTGATTTTAAATATCACTAGTTTTTATAACAAATTGAAGCTCAAAATTGAATTTTTTAACACAACCACATTCAAAAGTAACACTTTGGGCTTCTACTTCAACCCAGGAAATTAGCACAGGAACGATACCAAGCGTGAGCAATGGTAGGGTAGTAAGTGCTCGGCAATAAACAGGTGGTGTGAAATAAATCTTAGAAATGGTGTAGGAGGAGGAAGATTTAAAATCCGGGGTTAGGATAGTCTGAAACTTTTAAGGGGATGGATTCGTAATAACAAAGATTTATCCTTTTTTCTCTTTGAAAGGACCCAAGTCTTCGAACTGTCAATGGAATTCTTATTAAAAAAGAAACGGAAACCTTTAAAACTTAATTATCATTTCAGAGATAAATTGGTTTACACTCGGATTTACACGTATTCCATATACTATGACACAAAACCTGACAAAAAGGGTATATTTCAGTGTTGACTCAATGTTTAGCCGCAGGTAATGGATGTTATTGTGTGTGCTTGAAATTTCCTGGTTTCATTTAAATATGAATGACTCTTTGTGAATAATGTAATCTTTGAACCTCACTTAGACTGATAATTTCAAAGGATTTAGCATTTCGTGGACAGCTCCCAAAATGGGTTCTGTTATTAAAGAGGTATAAATAAGCAAGTATGATCAATTTCAGCGATTCTTTTTTCATAATGAGCGGAAGAATACATACTTCTTGGATACGTGTTAAATTGGTTTTTAAAATTTTCATTTTCATTTCATATTCATTCGGTGTTTTTCGACTCACACTGTACTATGGCATTGTGTTGTTGTTAACACTTTCCACGCGGCTATATTTTTACCATACACAAAACAGATTTTTCAGAAACCTTTCACAATTTTTAAAGTCTATCTCAAGGATTACTGAACCAATACTAGGCATGTTTGTACTTATGTCAATGCATTTCTCATGGTGATTCCAAATATCGTAATGAAATTCAACAATTTTGACATTTTTTAAACATTTTGTGACATTTTGGAATGTCGTCTGCAGCCGCCTGCCGCGTGGAAAGTGTTAAGTTTGATTTTCATTGGTGCTTGTACGTATGGCGATGCAAAATAATTCTCAGGCGTCAATCGTTCAAATTTTACGTACAACGTTTACGTACAAGTCCCCACACTATACTAGTTACCTAATAAAAGATCACCTCAATGTCTAGAAATCCTGGTGTTCAGCACGCTATGAAGGTACTATGAAGGTACACACTTTACGTTATCACCAAAAACACTGATTCCTGTAAAGCGCTAATTAAGATAATAACTATTTCTAAAAAAACCAAACACCAACAACAAAAGAACCCTAAATGGTATTACCTTATTTAGACTGATTATAATCAAAACTCTCCCCTGTAATAATTTCTTCATACAAATTAATAAAAACGAATAAAGAAGAAATTCATGGCCGAAACTGGGTAGAAGCTAACTGGCGATTTATGAATATCCTAATTTCTATTTTGAGTGGATCTACATCAAGATTAAACAAAGTATCACATTCATATTACATGTGCATGAGCTATCTTCTGAAACAAATTGAGGGCTCCCTCCCTGAAGAATCTCTCAATACTCATTTAACGAGGATGATTGGCAATTGTTGACTCAAGATCATTTGTTTAACACCGTAAGTTAAAATGAGCAGTTTATGAATCAGATATAGGTCTTATGCAACTATAATTTCTTGTGTCTAATACACTGGTAAATGAAATATGGGATGAGGATGTGAAGTCAAGAAGGTGCGTAATAATGAATACATCTCATGTATCATCGAACGTGCGATGGCTACTTAATAGCTTTCATCTGATAACATTTATACACAAAAACGCGCAAATAGCGTAAAACACGATACTCATTTTGATGGATATTATTGCGCCGCCATTTGTGTATTTAAAAGGCAATGGCCTTCCACGATCAACATCGCACACACAACACTCCCCTTAATATAAATAATGAAATACTATCTGACAGATATCGGATAATTGGTCAGTTTGAAAGAGAAGAACATCAGTTTTCTTCTACTTGCTTCTGCAAATGATGATATCAGTAGCATTTATATCGTGTTTGAATTGTCCAATTATTGTTCTCTAGCCACAGAGAACTTGCTTATTCATCTACGAGAAATGATTTCCCCCGAATAATTTGTTATAATATTCCCACATTACTCAGTAGTCAATGCAAAGAACAATTAGGTGTTTCTTTATTAAATTACCGTGCTATGTACATACACCAGGATGGAGTCGGAAGGAAACCGTCAAACGAGTTGAAAATTGCAAGAAGGTGGATAAATAGGACGCCCATTTGTATATACCTAGATTCTGGACAACTGTTCACTGCACCTGTAGTGAGAGCCATTGGCCAGACTAAGATCATCTTTGTACAAGTCTTATAAAAGGATCTTTGGATGGGGAAAACTTAACCGTTGTTATATTTTACACTTCCAGCGAGCGCGCAAAAAACCGCTACCGTCCCCCATGCCCCTGTTTAATAAACATTTTTAAATACAAAATACATTGGCATATTTTAATCGACTGTTTTATCACCACTCACGTGACTCACTCACTCACCTACCAACTCTTAAACGAAAATTCCAAAACAAAGTTTTGTAATTATAAAAGTATATCCTGGGTTGTTAATCAAAAATGATTTCGTGTGCAGCACAGCATGCTTAGCACCACTTCGTGCTAACAGGTTTACCCCAAACAAACTGTGCAAACCAAGTAACAGCTGCAGGTCGATTGACTTCCACCCTATAATACAAGTTACAGAGGGGCATAACTTGACAAAAGAAGTTTAATCCCAACTAAATTGTGCATATGGGTTTTTAAAAAAAATAAGGATCTTTAAGAAAAACAAGAAAGGACTGAATTGAAGTCACGTCAGTTGTACTAAACTGCGCCAATAAAGTATCGAAACACTTACAAATGGTCAGATTTATCAGAACCTGAATTAGTATGCAAAAAAATAATTAAATAATTCGATTCACAGTTATCTTCTGCGCATTTTGACACCTCTTTTGTTGCGCTATGATGTTGTTTGGCGGATTTATGGGCACTTGAGTGGCTTAAAGTCGAATTCTAAAGTTGCAAAAGCCCCTATTCCAGCAACGAATAAGATCATCATTATTTTTGCCCGCCTTTTTTAAATGATGTGTATGTCGCGTGTTGGATAAATCGATTGCAATGAATATCAGCATTAATTTTCAATAACAAAACAAAAGGGTCAGAGATGGGAGGCATAAATCAATAATTAATCAATCATTAATTGTCATGGTTAAGTAAACAGAACAAATTGGTGTCTTTTGTCTTAATTTTGGTTGTGTGTGCATGTGATGCTTTGTGCGAGTTCCTTTTTGGAATTGGGGTGAATAGGAGCTTTGCAACTTTAGAATTCGACTTTAAGCCACTCAAGTGCCCATAAATCCGCCAAACAACATCATAGCGCAACAAAAGAGGTGTCAAAATGCGCAGAAGATAACTGTGAATCGAATTATTTAATTATTTTTTTGCATACTAATTCAGGTTCCGATAAATCTGACCATTTGTAAGTGTTTCGATACTTTATTGGCGCAGTTTACTTGCAGCAGGATTTCTTTATAGACCCTCGTTTAACAATATGTGCATTTGATTGCAGCGTATTATGTTAATGGAACCAGCAGACACTGGCCTTGATCCATTAAGGTGCGGGATTGTAAGTTACAATACCGCACGGGATTGTTATGCGTCGTTCTTTAAAAAACTACCACACTCAATGCATCATGTGTCAGGTGAATACACAAAAGTTACAATACCGCACTTAACTCCCTTGATCAGGCTTAAAAAGAAATAAGGAAGTATGATATTGTCAGTAGCCATTCGGCGTTTCTAAAACGGAGATCCCACTCTTCCGCATAAAGACAATGACGTAGGATTTACGAGCTAATAGCTGGGTAGCCGCGAAACCTTGTGCAAATTGTAATGCTGATCTAACTAACGTTTCGCTTTATAAACCGTTGGAAAATCCAGCGGTTCTTCGCGGTGGTTAATGATTATTACCAAACCAAATACGGAGAATAGTCATTACTCATAAGGTATAGCATCCCATCGCACAACGACACTAGTGGCGGTTGGTCAATTGTTAAACGAGTACCAATCAGTGGCATCGTACGTTATATATTATTGATATTATCACGTGTTCCATTCAATTTGACGAGGCTTCGGGCGCAGGCACCCTCACTCGAATTTTGTTCTCCGGAGATGGTATCTCCATTACGAGAGAGGGGCGGTGGTATGGGGGTCTGCTTGGCGTGGCAAAGGGTGGGTGAAGAATTGTTGCATTCTTTTAGATGTTTATTTAAAGGGGCATTATTAAGAGACGTGGTAGAGGCAGCGCCCTCAATTATAAAAATATATGATAACAACTGGGATTTGGATATTTTTACAATTGTATTACATGTATGAACTTATAAGGATTAAAAAAAAATCAGCCCTCTTTGTACAACAAAACGTCGATTCAAAAATGCTGATCACCGGCAGATCAGCATTTTACATGGTTAAGGGTGGTATTCCAACACATTTAAAACACTGTTTTAATCAAGTTTTGCTGGTTTTATTTTAGTAGAAACAACAATAATGGCAATTTTTAATTGTCTTTTTTGAATTCCGAAGTATATTAATTTAAAAAAAGAAAATCAACATGAAATTGTGTCCCTTTATTTAATCTCACGAAGAATATTAATAAGATCATTGAGTCCCTTAAGTAATATTACTTAAGCCCGGACTACTACCCGATTCAAATAATTAGAAGCCTGATCAAGGCTTAATATACACTGGTGACTGAAACCAGTGTGGTCATGTGATGAAAGTGACGCATACTGGACTACATAAGAAATCTTCTTTGGGTTGGTTTAGTCCTTGCGACCTACGATTTAGTTATAGATGGTGTGACCGGTGACGTAGTGCCCGGCAGTATGCGTGCGCACCTACAGGGAATGTGCTTTAATTCACACTTGATTGATCATTACTTACCATGCTTACGGTGTAATAGTGCAGTAGTCATGGTCTGCATCCCTAAGCACAATGAGAGACCAGGTACTAAATCTGGTTGCCCGGCAGTATGCGTACGCACCATAAGGGCATGTGCTTTTAAAAGTGGCGCTCAGTGATGTGTGTTTTGCTTTCAAATAGTATGATGTATGCAGTAGTACCTCTAACATGTCTTTAGACCAGGCGCTAGTCAATTTGTAAACACTACTGATGTAAACAACGGTCACCTAATCTATAGAAACTTTTTTTAAATCCTGGTCAATCTAGAAGAGACTGTGCGATATTGTATGATTCCTAGTTTTAGAGAAATTTCGTGGGCTGAATGCTAGAGGGTCGTGATAGATATTTTGGGGAAAAAAATTCAGTTTTCTATTAATATTGAAAATGCAGGTAAATACATACGTTACAATGTTCTCAAATCGTCCCAAAAAAACACGTGACCAACTGAAACAACTTTGTATCACAAAAGGCAAAATTTGCAGTCGCCAGACAAGCTGTCAAATCCATGATGCAAGCTATGGTACAGGTCTAAAATCGGAGTAGTTACATTTGTATGAAAGAAATAAGACTTAAAAAACAACAATAAAAACAAAAGAAACTTGATTCTCCTGCAAAATTGTTAAATGCATTCAGCCGATGATATATAAACATGATCAGATCATAAAACAGAACCGGGAAAATAGTGTGAATTTCACATCACAAAGTAATTTACCCTAAAGAAGACAAGATTATATTGCGGGTGTTTTAAGGCCGGGGGGGGGGGGGGGGGGGGGGGTGTTAACCCAAACAAGATGAAATTTGAGATTTAAAAAATCACAAGGTTTAAACAATTTTTTATGAACAAGTAAAATAAAGTTCCAAGAGGGGCGTCTCTAAATGATTTAGGTGTAATGTAACTTTTTTTTTATATATACAAAAGAACTGATTTGCTACGTGATTTTTGGGGTCATAATTAAAGAAAATGAGCACTTTTAGTGAAATTTGATACCACAAATGGATTCTCTGACTCATTTCAATTTAAAAAATGTATATTTTTATATACATCACATTAATAGTTCAAAGGTTACAGCGCTTGATAAATTTCATATTTTTAGGATTACTTAATGTGAACATGTTTTTAATTTCTTGGTAAAATAAGCATCTGGCTTAGTGAATGGATTTCAGTGCAAAGGCATTTCAGGTATAAAGACCCTGGAGCTACCTTAATGCACAAATTGTTTCCGCTTTTAGTTCCCGCCCGGAAATGTGTATCTTTATTTGACGCCTGCTTCCGTTTGTATTGAGTGTCAATAGAAAATTCGTCAATATAATTTAATTTTGCCACCCACTATAAGTGCTCTTAAATATTAAAAATTGATTAAAAGCAATAATATAATAACAACTAGCGGAGAGATTATTTACCGATAAATAGTTTGGTTTTGATTTATCCACGAGAAGGTCCAAAGCACGAGAATGACCGATCTGCAAATGACACGGAATGAGTTCTGGGCACGATAAATTGAGGAGAGGATAAGAACAAGGACTTTGAATTCGATACGCTGTTGTATATACAAGGAGCCAGTGAAATGCAATGAGTTCCGATGTGATATCATATAGGGTGAGTCAAAAAAACTGCAATAGTGGAAAGAAGCCATCTTGTTTTAAGTTGAAGTTGAAGTTTTAATTATTTTAAACTTTATAAGAATACCTTATTTGTTACTAAATTTGTTTGAAAAAATGAAGTCAATATCATTTTCCGTTTGCCTTTGGTGAACTTTTTACCGGTGCACCCATTTCACACGTTTGTCCACGAGATACCCAAAATATGCATCAGATCGCAAAATATGTCTCTCATTCAAATTTGGAAACTTGAGTACATTTGTGATGTTATTGGAATTTGATGCATCCTTTCTTGTTTACATACGAATTTACCATACCCATCCTGTGAAAGCTTATAATGTTGTAAATTTTAATAACAAACTGACATTTTCCCAAATTTTTGTTGGCGAGATATTCAAATATTAAAATGCAATGTGTACCATTTCAGTTGAAAATCACTGTGCTCGTGGACAAACATGTACATTTGGTTGTGCAGCTAAGATGGTCACCGAAGACAAACAAACAACGCGATCGACTTCATTTTTTTCACACAAAATTAGGATTAAATACGTCATTCTTGCACCGTTTAAAAAGTTTTAAAATTCATTTTGGTTTTAAAAAACAAAAAGGCTTCTTTCCACTATTGCAGTTGTTTCGACCCACCCTGTACTTCTTGCGCTTTACAATGACGCAAGCGGAGGTGCGGTCGACATTCTTAAGTTTGGTGATGAGTCGAACGTAACCCCTAGATTGCTGACAGGCTTTGTTTGGGCGGCTACATCAACTGCACCAACAGTCGCTGAGGGCAGATTGAACTTAGCCAATTGGGCTCTAAACCCAATCATCATAACCTCAATTTTGTCAGCATTGAGTTTCATGAAGTTTTAGGACATCCATGCTTGCACATTGGAGACGCAATCTTCAAGTTTCGAAACTGCTTGCTTTACTCCTTCGTCTGTCTGTCTGTCTGTCTGTCTGTCTGTCTGTCTGTCTGTCTGTCTGTCTGTCTGTCTGTCTGTCTGTCTGTCTGTCATGTCTGTCTTTAAGTTTGTCTATGTATGCACACCAACCAAGTTTTAAAAGATTACTTTATACTTTCACTATATTTATATAATCTCCCTATTATATTGATTTATCTATGTAACATAATTGCTTATTTGTATTACCTCATCCATTACCAGTTTACCAAAGGGGTCGTTGACACGTGTAAGCTCTTCATGAGTTTTTTTTTCAACGACGCCTTGCATATATGCTATTGTTATGTGTTTTTTGCTCTGACTTTGTATTGATATGTTGTATATGGTCATGTGTTTTAAGCTCGCCTCCTTTCGCGTTACACACGGATTTTGGCTTTCGCGACATGATTTTAACTTTACACATTTATATTTGCTTGTATACCCCCCTGAGGTAGTAAAAGTATACATTTTCTGAAGGGAAATTGCATGAGAAAACCGAATATGCCATTAAAATTATAGTACGACCAAGAACTAAAATGGTATGATCGGAAATGTTCGGAAAAATATCAGAGTTTTTTAATTTTTAATTTGAGATCGATATATTTTTTATACCTACCCCTATTATTATTTACTTTACATATTTGAATTCCTCATGAAATTACCCATTAGATGATATATAATTGTCAAACTTACTACGTCGGTATGGTAATTATACCGGCTAGTGAATATCTCCAATTGTTATTTTATATATTTTTAGAATTGTCAGAAATATTTTTTTAAGGATGAACCCTTCCCTGATATAAACGGCATTTCTGAATACCTCTAGTTACAAGCTTTCCAAAAATGTATACTTTTGCTATCATAGGTTGAAAACTTTTTCTGTTATAGTCATTTTTATAAATCCGGTAAATTGAGGCTGATTATTCATGTTGACTGTGTAGCAAATAGGAAGAAAGCTGATAATCATGGTCTTATCCATAATTAATTAGTTGTTACAAATAGTTAACAAGTCTGTTGAACCACATACTTAAAGACTACTAAATATCCTTTAAAATGGGACCAGAATGGTGTTTGTAACATTAGGCGATGACTAGTTATTGTAAAAAGAACAAAGATTATCGCCATTATTGGATTATCCCCATTGAGTTTGTACAGGCGGCACCCCTTCCAGAAACACCCCTTCCAGCACCACCCCTGGTCTCCAAACATCAAACCGCTGTATCTCCCCTTCTATATTAGCTATACCAATGCCATTTTGCCGGCAGATAGCTTGTTATTAGGGCTTTGTTGAGATAGCTTTTGTGGTTTTGAAAATATTTGAGGAAAATGACAGCATAAAACTACAAAATGTAACGGCACCACCCTATTGGGAGGCGAGTTCATAACGCGTGACCATATGCGAAATATTTAAACCTGTAAACCTGTAAGATGTTGGACAAACCAAACACATACACTTGTGTACACCCGCGTAAAACAAAGGACCTAACACTGATCCCTGAGGCACACCATACACTATGTTCTGAACAGAAGAAAATGTTCCATCTACAAGAACAGGAATTCCGTGTACACCTAGCAGATATTCCACCCTCTAAATTAAAAGGATTTAAATTGAATCCCAAGGGATTTAAATTTAAATCCTTCAGGGATTGTAGGGAGGGACCAATCAATGTGAATTTAAAATAAATCTTTTCAAAGATTTAAAAGTTTAAATACAAAGGGATTAACAAAATAAGTCTCAATGGATTTAAATTTTAAATCTTTTTGGATTAAAATCTACACTCAGAAAGATTTAAAAGCAATTGAAAAATGAGTTTTAATCCAAAGGGATTAACAAAATAAGTCCCAATGGATTTAAATTTCAAATCTTTTTGGATCAAAATCTACCCTCATAAAGATTTAAAAGCAATCTGTTTGGACTTGATTTTTCAAATCCATTTTATGTGTGTGCGGCATATGTGGAGGCTGTTTGTTCTTGACCGAGGTGGCTTTGATGCCAGTATCGATGTGTTTCAGTTTGGTGTGCATCCGAGAGCATTTTGAGTAAATAATGATAATAATACGGGAGAGCCGATGAGTGAACAACGCATGTAGGCCTATAGGCATTCCTGACTTTTATTCCATCCACCGGCGAGTCATAACAGAAAAACACAAATTCTAGTCTACATCTGATCACCGTGAAAACTGTTCAAAATGCTCTCGGATGTGCACTGAGCTGATGCCTGCCTTTTGGTGTGTCAGTAATGATGGCATTGAAGCCATTTTGGGTCAAAAATTTCTCCCGATGTTTCCCCACAGCCTTCTACGTACGCCGCCGCACACAAATTCGCAAAAAAAGATGGCGTCGTGACAACGTAGCGAAAAAAATCGGATGGATCACGTGCACTCATCATGATAATCTGATTGGTTTAAAATTTAAATCCTTCCAAAGATTTAAACTAAAATCAAGTCTGTGATTAAATATTCGATAATTAATCTTTTCAGATTAAAATTAGATCTTGTTAGATTTAACTTTTTTTAAATCCTGATTGAGATTTAAATTTTAAATCTCTGACATTTAGAGTGCAAGCGATGTATGAGAACGTCATGGTTGATAGTATCAAAAGCAATACTCAAATCAAGTAGGACAAGTATAATGTCACGCCCTACATGTATCTCTCCAATGATCACAATATGTCATTTTGAACCTTACTTAAGGCAGTCTCGGTTGAGTGAAACTGCTTATTGGCAGATTGAAGTGGCACATGAAGTCGGTTCTCAGTCATGTTGTTGGTTATCTGCGTTGCAACAACACGCTCATGCACCTTGGATAAGAAGGGATGGTTGCTAACATACGGCGCTTGCATGAAGCAAGTTAAACCGGTGGTGCCAAGTAACAGAGCTTTCATTGACCGAACATGCCCGTAAGACACTTTTTCAAAGGGGGGGGGGGGCGTTTACAACAACAACAAAAATGTGAGTCAAATATGCGCGCGTAGCGCACGAAAATTTTCGAATTTGCACCTATTTTTTGCACGATCGAGGTACATTTTGGTTCTAAACAAGCTTGTAGCAAAGAATATTGCATTTTGGGAAGACAAATGCGCGCGTAGCGCGCGAATTTTGTTTCATCTGTGTACAAATTTTCCGGGGAATATTTTCAAAGGGGGGCCGATCGCCACCATCGCCCCCCTTCTTACGGGCCTGCCGAGGGTCCTTGATGGCAAGAGGGTTTTATATGCCTGTTTTAAATTTAAAGTGTTTTCAAATATCACCGTGAAAACTGTTCAAAATGCTCTATCAAAAATCAAAAGAGTATGGTATGAGCAACATATGGGCCAAATTTGTTGCTTTTAAAAGAATGTGAACCAAACATCCCTCAGCCTCCAACTATAGTAGATTGCGACCCCTTTTCGGAGTAATTACATTGAGACTACAACTCCCAGAGGGCGTTATCAAATTACACGCCAACCGAGTATTCGGTTAATGCAGACATCCGTAAATTGTACATCAAGTTGATCACTGGATTTGGTTTCCACTCGTGTGTTACGTCCAGTACGTCATGGGAATATGTGATGTGATCTGAGAAAACCCGTCGGATGTCGCAAAATGTGAACTAGGGATTATGGGTAATTTAAAAAAATAAAAAAATAAAAAAATAAAAAACCTTTTATTTTATTTTTAGATTTTTTTAAAGAAAATTAGTTTCCAATACTTTGTATCATCATCTTTCATAAAATTTCACCTTCAAAAACTTACTTAAGTCACTTTTATTATTAACCTTATAATGTTATTATATTGAATTATGTATCTTTTTTGGCCTGTTTTCATGATTTCTTGTTTTGTAGCTTTTGATGACATCACAATCATCATTCACTCATAACTTTTTTTGTAGTAATCGTAGAAAAATGATCGAAACAGTTCTGTAATCAGCACAGTTTTAGCTTTCTTATGATATAAATATCTCCAATATGAAAAATGCCACCATGTGGCGGGTTTTCACAGATCGCATCACATATTGTGTCCAGAAATGCTAACGACCTAACAGACCGCTGAAACAGCGATGCAAGTGAGCTGTATAAATCTTGTGAAATGAAATAAGTCAGTAACAAGATTCCGTAGGGATATAATCGCTATTTCGTTTAACACAGGAAATGGATTGGAGTTTCAAGTCACCCTGTGTACATGCCTATCTTTATAATGTGCTGTTTTAATATTTGAAGGACCCTAATGGAAATAAGCCCTTTTTAGAGCTTTCTTGGGCTATCCTTGGCATTATATGTTTCTTTTAGTAATATGTTGTGTTAATTGTTGTAACTGTTTAAGATTTGTATATTTGATCTGATGTATTGTATCTTTGTGTTTTGATATGCCAAATAAAACTAAACTATAAAACTAAAACTAAACTAAACTATCGGTTCAAATCAGCGGAATGTATTCAGGAAACCAATATATAATTGATATGACTACATATTGTTGATATAAAGCCAAGAATTTATTCCATAAATATGGATGATAGTAATTATTAAAGATAGAGAGTCAGTCACAAAATTGCTTAATATTCACTAAATGTTTCAAATGCCACATTTGACAAGTGTATATACTTCATACTACGTTGTGTAACGTGATGTGAATAGTCTAGATTTCGTTTGAAGGGACATTAAGTGGTGTTGAAAATGTTAAATGTTTAAAAATTTACTTCAGAATTCAAAATGAATATTAGAAATTGCCATTATTGTTGTTTCTACTAACAAAAACACAGCAAAACTTGATTAAAACAATATCATCGCTATTTATTGAAAAACGCCCTCTATGCAAATATGGTTCGCGTTATGTATCACGCGTACTGCACGGGGATACTGTCGGACGTAAAATGCTCCTTGCGGCTATACGAGCATTTTTGAATCGACGTTTTCTTGTACAAAGAGGACTGATTTTTCTTAATCCTTATAGGTGTAAGTTCATACATGTAATACAATTATAAAAATAATACTGATCCCAGTTTTATCATAATTGAGGGTGCAGCCTCCAACACCTCTTAGTGCCCCTTTAACATAGGAAATCAAATCAGCGGAATGTATTCAGAAAACTATAGTTGATATGACATAGGCTACATATTGTAGATATAAAGCCAAGAATTTGTTCTATACATAGTAATTTTTTTAAAGATAGAGAGTCAGTCACAAAATTGCTTAATATTCACTAAATGTTTCAAATGCCACATGTGACAAAGTGTATATACTTCATTCTACGTTGTGTAACGTGATGTGAATAGTCTAGATTCCGTTTAACATAGGAAATCAAATCAGCGGAATGTATTCAGAAAACTATAGTTGATATGACATAGGCTACATACTGTTGATACAAAGCCAAGAATTTGTTCCATACATAGTATTTTTTTAAAGATAGAGAGTCAGTCACAAAATTGCTTAATATTCACTAAATGCCACATTTGACAAGTGTATACACTTCATACTACGTTGTGTAACGTTATGTGAATAGTTTAGATTTGTTCACAGAGTTGCCATCCCATCCATCTGCTCCATGCGAACAAGAAATCTCAGATAGAACTTTTAAGTTCTAATGTTGTGACAAACAGATGCACAGGCCCATCGGATCTCAACGTAGTGGCATGCACCCGTAACATATTCCTCGGTTGATGGAAACACGCAAACCAAGTAGAACAGTGAGCACGGAGCAATCGGTCAGTGAAACAAACTCCCAAGCATATGGTTTGAGCAAATACTTTCAAGAAGACAATAGGTTTCTAAAAATTACCTTCAGTGGATTGTCTTTGATCCAGAGCTACATGTAGGGTGTCCATGTTGTTTCTGGATGACGTCATCGGTTGTTAATGCCCTATGGATCACTGAGTCGTATAGGTGACATAATGATTATATTTGTTTTAATTTGCAACACGTGATTATCTACTCACTCTTATTGTATACATGTCTATCCATATTTCAAAAGATTATATACAAAAGTATCAGTTAACCACCTAAGAACTACCGGCCGATTGGTCAGAAAGATGGATACATCATTTATTGCACCAATGAGAGACATTGTTTGAATAATTGTATCCCTGATAAAGATGGGGGGGGGGGGGGGGGTGAAACATTTTGCAAGCTGCATTTGAATTGGCTATTCATATGAGTACATCTTGTAATAAACCAATCAGAACCACTGTAAGATAGACAGGTAGACCCCAGGGGATTAACGGTTTCGGAGTGTCCAAACTTGAGCAAACAAAGTTCTTGTTTACACTAAACAAAGAAGACATGTAACTATTTTCAAACGACGCTTTTATCAACACCCACTCAAACGAAAATTCCGAAACACAGTTTTGTTACTATAGACGTACATCCTCAGTGGGTAATCCTGGCGACTGACGACTTAGTAATATAAATGGGTTTTAAATCTTAGTAAATCTGATCGAATCTGAGCGTGTGTGATATTTTATCACTTAATAGTTGTTGTGAATCGGAATATCCTTATACTTGACTATGATATTGCAGAGATGATTTGTAAACAATAAACATGATGATCATATTATAAAACAGAACCGGGAAATTAATATGCATTTCACATACAAAAATTACATTTAACCTGGGGAAGACCAACTTTTCGGATGTTGAAATGTGAAAAGTGTTTATTCAAAACAAAACCAAGTTTTAATTTATTTTCTTGTCAAAATAAGCATAAGAAACGGCTGTTATGATATGTCTGGGAATTAAGTGAATGCACATATTGCTTACTTCTTCATGCTTCCAATCGGAAGCTTCTCTTCAATTGACGGATTTGGCATGATTTTATTTTCGGAGTGTTCCTAGAAAACCTTTCAATATAATTTAATTTTGCCGCACATAAACGCTCGTAAATTGACAACTGATTGATAAAAGTATGACAGATTATCTGAGAATATTATTTGACAAGAGTTTACAATAATCTGGATGATGCTATATTCAGTAACTACGAGACGTAATAGGTCATTCAATGACTTCTACCTCTAATACAGTAATTGTCGATTGTTACCAAGGATACTGGTATCCAAATCGTTTACAACGCTGCGACTCCTATACATACTGAAGTAACGTGTTTTGCGATTCGATGTGAATATTATTATCTCAAGGTATCCGTGGATTCAAACCAATCACGAACAATACTTGATGTAGCCAATCACTCATCGCCTAACGGAAGACGTTAGTCGCGAACCCATACTGATGTTACAAATTACTCGATTGGACCTAATTGGGCGTGAATATAATTACCGTATGTTATAACTCAAGCCAATCATTAATCGTACTTATCACGTAGACCGAGTGGTGCAACTGGTGCTGAGTGGACTGAATACTGAGATATCACGTGATATATCTCGCCTCAAATGTGCCGCAACGCTTCGGCGTTTCGGCAAAAAAAAATCAAAAAAATCGCGGGTTCGCCTATTTTCACTGCGGGTGTTGGCAAACTTGTTAACAAGTTTCCAGTCGTTATTACATAGAATACCTTTGATAGACTCAACAAATTCGGAACAGGGGCGTAACAGAGGTTGGTTGTCAGGGGGGGCACAGCCAAAAGAATTCCTGGTTAGAATTTCTCGTAAAAGGTTGCCCCAAATTTTTTCCCAGTCAGTCACCTCGAGAATTTCACGTTAGTAAGTGGTGGTGGGGGGGGGGGGGGGGGGGGGGGGGGTTTACTGCGAAATTTTCTTTCTTTCTTTCTTTCCCTTTCTTCTTTTCTTTCTTTCCCCTTTATTTCTCCTTTTCCTTTTTCTTTATCCTCCCTTTTTCCTTTCTCTCTCTCTTTTCTTTCCCTTTCCCCCTTCTTTTCCTCTTTTCCCTTCCCCCTATTTTTCCTGGTGCATTTCCTGATGAACATCTTCAGGGGGGGCACTGTGCCCCCCCCTCCCCCCCGGCTGTTACGCCACTGATTCGGAATACACATCACTTTTTTTGTTTTTTTGTAATCATCTTCAATCTGAAAGCCATTGTGATGTTTTGTGTTTTGCAACTGGTCTATGCGATTTTTTAAATGGACCGTACCGGACGTACTCTCTAAATGTAAAAGAGTTAAATTCTGGAGTGAATATTCACTCTTCAAAGGATTGCCTACAGTGATCACTCTAATAGAGTGAAAGTCACTCCTTGAAAGAGTGGAACCATTTTCACTCCACAAAAAGAGTGAATTTTGTTCACTCCAGGAACGAGTGAATTTTTACTCTTCGAAAGTGCCTACAGTGATCACGCCATTGGAGTGAAAAAAAAGAGTGAATATATAAGGAGTGAATTTCACTCATTTAGAGTGAACTTCACCCTCATTGAGAGTGAACAATAACTTGCAATTCAATAGAAAATTTGAATAACAAACAAAGAGTCATTATCCAAACAATACTTACCTTATTTCTCGACCAAACAACTGCTGTCATTTGCCTATGTTACATTATCACTTCCTTTCGGTAGTGAAACGATATCATATATCAACATGATATTTCTCTACTTTCTATGGTGTTTTTTATCGATGTTTTTACGCATTTCATTAATGTAATTTATATTTAATCATTATTTGAACTTTAAAACTATTGCAGAAACAATTAACATTGATATCATCATTAATTATCACTTCAATAATGTTTAAATTTAATGAAATAAAGAATATTTTAAGTTTTTGAATATTTTTGTATTTGATTGTGCTCCGGCTCTCATTTTAGTGCATTTATTTATTTAACACCCTATATATTTTCTAAAAACCCTGTATAAACCACCTTGATATTAATACAATTAGTATATATACAATATATGCATTCAAAAATGTAAACGTTCCCTAAACGCCCATGTTTAATGTTAAGGCATGTTTGAAGCAATATAGCCGCAGCTTTAATAGCATGTGTAACCGAAAGAGGTCTCAACGCAGGGCACACGAACATGCACGTTATATACATTTACCAATTTTGGACTGTGTTTTCTGACGACGTATTGCAGGAAGTGGGAAAAACCCATCGGATATTATACAGCAGATACGCTATAGTCCAGGCCTTCTCAATTAGATTTTGTGAAGCACCACTTTTGAGATGTTAGTGATCTAGAAGCGCCACTATCCCTGCGAGCGTAGCGAAAAACGGGTGGGGTCCAGGGGGCGCCTGGAAGCTCATGGATCCCCAATTTTAAGAGGCTAAGGAGATCTATATTTGCATGCAATATGGTACAAGAAATAAAGAGATGTTGATGGTAAAATGTACAAAAAATGGTAGCAAATGTAGTGATAATCAATAGGCCTTGCGATCTGGTTGAATTTGGGGAAATTATTTTTATTTTTTTTATTTTTAATTTTCTATTTGTTATTATTTTTATCATCCCCCCTCTCCATGCGTCCTTCTGCGCGCCACTCGGACTGATGCAATGCGCTACAAGTGGCGCGCGCCACCATTTGAGAAGGCCCGCGCTATACAACTAGCTTTGGAATTATTTAGCATTATAGCGGATATTGTATCGCGGTGACTTACATTTCAAAAGGTGCATTGTGTTATCCCTAGAAAGAAAAAAAGATATTGTGTTTATCCCCAGAAAATTAAAATAAATAGATATTGGAATATAGCATCCCCGGATAGCATCGTAACATCAATAGAAATATGTAGCTCTCACTCATAAAAGCCCTTTTTCCAGAAATTAAAAAAACAGACAACTATTCTAACATCCAGAAATATTCTTGAAAATTAACTAACTTGATCTCAACGAGCGGCCCCATATTGTGAAGTTTGATTATTTGGCTCGGTTGTTTAAAAGAGAACGGTGCTATTCATGAAACCAAGCATTAGGCATGGTAGGAACATAATCATCTAATGTATATTGACCAGCTCAATTGAACACAGAACTATAATATTCAATAAAACGAATTTTAACTGCACATCCCTAACCTGTAATTATTTGAAATTCGCGCCCATTTTTCTGTGTCGAAAGTACTGATGGGATAGCCACTACCCAATATTGTGACGTCATCTTTACTAAAACCACCTCATCAGCAACAGGTCGCTGCACGTAATCACGCATGAATTCAATGCATCAATCGAAACTATTAATACATGAAACAGAGACGTGGAAATCGCTGTTTCGTCATAGCTTCGATCAATATGGCGTCGTCCATACAGGTGATTTTTTTCTTTCTAAAGCCGATTTGGTCATCGCCGTACTTTTAAAAACTTTAACCTACGGATGTGATCTATATAATAATAATGCTACATATCTGAGCGCTTAAGTTCCATAACAAGGATTTCCTTTATTGTTCCCCCGCCGTTATGGAAACGATTTTACGACTGCCGGTAATCCGGGGGTGCGGGGGGGGGGGGGGGGGGGGGGGGGTGGGGGGGGGGGGGGGGGCATGTCCCCGTATGTAAGGCATACGGGGACGCGCCGCTCCAGTGGGTCGTATTTTCATGAGATATCCTTAGCCATGGATAGGCTTTTCAACTGAAAAATCCTTAGACATGGGTCCTGTTTTTGACACTAGCCCTTAGCAATGTCAGATTTGAGCACATCGTTGACGACGTTTTTTCCTGGCGTTTTTCAACCTGAATTCAATTCGATAAATTCAACCCCGGAATCGTGGAATTCAACCCATTTAACCATGAGAAACCCTTAGACATGGGTCTACATTTGAAGAAAAATCCTTAGAAATGGGTATCCTTTCCGGCAAAATTACCCTTGGAAGTGGGTATGGGTTTTGAGGCTGGAGCTGCACACCCCCGTCCAAAATAAATCCAAGTACCCCCCCCCCCCCGGGCCGGGAATGCACAATAATATAATATATCCGGTTTTTCTAAATCCAAGTTTTTGAAATTTGATTTTCCAATTCCACATCATTGGTATTTATTTCCAAGTAGGATGAAACAATTTAGCTCAAACATTTGCTTTTAAATGTTTGGAATAATTATTATCAAACTCCAGTTTTACGTTGAAAACCGAATGTGAATTCAATATTTACGGACACCTAAATGTACCTTTAATCTTGCTTTATTTATAGTTGGCATTCTCATAGCCACACGTACCCTAAGGATCTTGGGGAAAACCAGTGTAACCGTAATACTGCAATCCTGATACTGCAATCATTCTTAGAATCATTGCACTGAGAGCGGAATTTCGTCGAGTATACAACATGCATATACAAAGGCTTTAATTTGAACGCAACGCCATGGAGCGTCAATAAGACAGGCTTACAAAATGGTACATGTATGATACAAATCCCGGTCGGTCACTAATGCTTGGATCGCTAGACATGGTTAATATCGATGGTTTTACCATGGCTGAACAAGGATCTGGCAATCAATGGCCAATTAAGACGTACATGTAAGTACACAATATAGGATTTGAATTTTAACAAACCATTATTTCAAATTTGTGATTAAATTGTGAATACATCAATTTCTGCTATGTGATTTACGGGATATCCCAGCCGCGTGCATAACATAAATTCGAAGGATAATCTCAAGTTTAGAACCCTACATTTAATAGTGCTCAACTTGTGATTCACCAGGTAATGAATCAGGCCAAACAAATTAAATACTTTGTCTCAGCGCCTTTTGGCTAAAAAGCTTTGTGCCATTTATGCGGGAAGTTTTTAATTATTTTTTATAACAATAATAATAATATAGTCAATAGTGCATTTTTCATTTTAATATAAGTAATCATATATGATTATTTTTAATATAAGTAATCATATATGATCAAAGCACAGTGTTTGCTTGTGTTCTCTTTATCTTAAAGGTATATTATGTGATCTTTCAAGGGAACGCCCTCAACATCGAAAAAAAATTGAAAGTAGATTTTCTTGCAGATTTACATTTCTGATCATAAATCGTACATACATTCCAAGTTACAGGGCGATACGATTCTTAATTACTTCAAAATAATGGTTTTAGAGTTTATATTTTCACTCTAAATTCACTCTAAAACCTTGATTTTGATGTAATTAGGAATCGTATCGCTCTGTCACTTGGAATGTATGTACGATTTATGATCAGAAATGTAAATCTGCAAGAAAATCTACTTTCTAAAAAAAAAATCATGAATTGAGGGCGCTCTCTGGAAAAGATCACATAATATGCCTTTAACTTAAATGTGTGTATTCAGTCACAAGGTTGCCGAGTATCACCGAAACTGATTAATTATTTTTTTTAGTCAGAACCCCCCCCCCCAAAAAAAACAAACAACACCCAACAACCATGAAACCCCCTCTGAAAAAAACCCCATGCGCATAAAAAAAATGGCCGCCGCGCGTAGCTCTACGCGCTAAATCCCATTTTAAAAGCAATGCCCGCGGGTCGCTGATACAAAGTATTCAATTTGTTTGGCATAGCTTGTAACTTTAAAAATAATTATAGTTTCAACTTATTAATATGAACTGTAAATAAATAGACTATTCTCCTCTTGAGTTTGAGATATTGTACGCAATGGGTTTTTAACAATTATGAGTTCTAGAAAGAATAAGACAAAGTGTTTTTTATTTTCACACTGGGTTTTGCACACGCGGGATAGTGGTCTATTTATAGTTGGCATTCTCATAGTCACACCTAATCTAAGGGTCTTCGGAAAACCCGTGTAACTGTAATACTGCAACCCTGATGCTGTAATAATTCATAGAATCATTGCACTGAGAGCAGAATTTCGTCAATTATAGGCTTGATTTGAACGCAACCAATGGAGCTTCCATAAGACACGCTTAAACATGGTACATGTTAAATCTCGGTCGGTCAGTATATCGCTTGAATCGCTAGACATGATTTATATCGATGGTTTGCCATGGCTGAACATGGATCTGTTAAGACGTACATGTAAGTATACAATAAAGGATTTTAATAATGATAAACGACCGTTATGAATAGTGAACTTTATGACTAGCGACCATTATCATGATTATGATGTGACCCTTATGATTACCCTAACGACTGCATTGAGGTTGCTTGTAGAAGGACTAAATCCTAAAAACAGGCTTGGTTTTTGACAATTATGATTAATATTCAGTCTTCACGTGCAATGACTCATATTAAATAGGAGGAATGTCTTCACAATGTTGTGATTTGATATTTTACAGACGATGCACAGTTATTGAGTTATAAGTTTAGACCTATTTATAATCTGGGAAGTTTCTCTTTTGAGCATCTTTGAAGATATGCATCAATACACTCTAAAAAATACAAAACCCTTTTTTGTCCCACCAGGAGAACCCTTAAAGGTTCTTAAAAGAACCAAAAAAACAGTTCCCCAAACGTGATACAGAACTATTTTTGGTTGATACAGAACCATTTTTGGTTCTATGAAGAACCTTGTTTGGTTCTTCAATTTTCAAGAGAGAGGTTCTTTATAGAACCGTCATAGAACCTTCAAAAAAGGTTCTTGAAAATTGAAGAACCCCAAATGGTTCTGTATCAACCAAAAATGGTTCTGTATCATGTTTGGGGAACTATTTTTGGTTCTTTAAAGAACCTTTAAGGGTTCTCCTGGCAGGACAACTGTAGAACCATTTTTCTAAGAGTGTAATAGCGATTTAAAATTATGTGAGGATATGCATCAACTCATACTAACAGTATGATGTCTGGGGGCTTCTACACATGTATAATAAAGTGATTTAAAACACATTCTAATAATTATTGTTTATGATTTGGTGATAATAGATCAAATCTCACTATTATCTTTATCGAAGTAAGACTTGATAGCAAATAATTATGAGCAATACACAATTAAGAGTGACTTATCATCATTGGCATCATTCAAATTAACCGAATAAATACTGTACTATATATGCGTTCTTTTTTATTTTATTTTTATAACAATAATAATAATATAGTCAATAGTGCATTTTTCTTTTTAATATAAGTAATCATATATGATCAAAGCACATTGTATGCTTGTGTTCTCTTTATCTTAACTTTAATGTTTGATTCAGTCACAAGGAACGAGTGAATTTTCACTCTTCGAAGAGTGCTTACAGTGATCACTCCATTGGAGTGAAAAAATGGTGAATATATAAGGAGTGAATTTCACTCATTTAGAGTGAACTTCACTCTCATTGAGAGTGAGCAATAATGGAACATTTTAATAACTTAATCATACACACATGAATAACTTGCAGTTCAATAGAAATTTTGAATAACAAACAAAGAGTCATTATCCAAACTATATTTACCTTTTCTCGACCAAACAAATGCTGTCATTTGCCTATGTTACATTATCACTTCCTTTCGGTAGTGAAACGATATCATATATCAACATGATATTTCTCTATGTAAAGTATATAAATCTACTTTCTTTGGTGTTTTTTTATGTAATTTATATTTAATCATTACTTGAAATTTAAAACTATTGCAGAAACAATTAACATTGATATTTAATTATCATTAATTGATCATTAATTATCACTTCAATAATGTTTAAATTTAATGAAATAAAGAATATTTTGAGTTTTTGAATCTATTTGACTGCGTTCAGGCTCTCATTTTAGTGCACTTATTTATTTAACACCCTATATATTTTCTAAAAACCCTGTATAAACTACCTTGATATTAATACAATTAGTATATATACATTATATGCATTCAAAAATGTAAACGTTCCCTGAACGTTCATGTCTAATGTTAAGGCATGTTAAGGCATGTTTAAAGCAATATATCCGCAGCAGCTTTAATAGCATGTGTAACCGAAAGAGGTCTCAACGCAGGGCACACGAACATGTACGTTATATACATTTACCAATTTTAGACTGTGTTTTCTGACGACGCATTGCAGGAAGTGGGAAAACCCCATTGGATATTATACAGCAGATACGCTATGCAATTAGCTTTGGAATTATTTAGCATTATAGCGGATATTATATCGCGGTGACTACATTTCAAAAGGTGCATTATGTTATTTCTAGAAAAAATAAAATAAATATTGTGTTTATCCCCAGAAAAATAATGGAATATAGCATCGTAACATCAATAGAAATATGTAGCTCTCACTCATAAAAGCCTTATTTCCATAAATTAAAAAAAAAACACCAGACAACTATTCTAACATCCAGAAATAATCTTGAAGATTAACTAACTTGATCTCAACGAGCGGCCCCATATTGTGAAGTTTGATTATTTGGCTCGGTTGTTTAAAAGAGAACGGTGCTATTCATGAAACCAAGCATTGGGCATATGGTAGGAAAATAATCATCTAATGTATATTGACCAGCTCAATTGAACACAGAACTATAATATTCAATAAAATGAATTTTAAAAGCACATCCCTAACCTGTGATTATTCGAAATTCGCGCCCATTTGTCTGTGTCGAAAGTACTGATGGGATAGCCACTACCCAATATTGTGACGTCATCTTTACTAAAACCACCTCATCAGCAACAGGTCGCTGCACGTAATCACGCATGAATTCAATGCATCAATCAAAAATATTAATACATGAAACAGAGATGTGGAATCTCGTAACTGTTTCGTCATAGCTTCGATCAATATGGCGTCGTCCATACAGGTGATTTTTTTTGTTTCTAAAGCCGATTTGGTCATCGCCGTACTTTTAAAAACTTTAACCTACGGATGTGGTCTATACAATAATAATGCTACATATCTAAAAATGTTGCGCGCGAAGCACGCCCATTTTGTGTGCCTTTTTACGCTTAAATGGTCAAATTTGGTCTAATACTAACTAATTTGGTATGAAAATGCGCGCTTTTATACAGGTGATTTATTCTCTTTCTAAAGCCGATTTGGTCATCTCAGTAGCGTAGCCACGGTCACTTGTCAGGGGGGGGGGGGGGGGGCAAAGGGTATTTTTTCCCGGTGAGCACCAGTTCGACCCGGGTGGGGGGGGGGGGGGGGGGGGGGTAGAGGCGTTGCGTCCCCATACAGGCGTGAAAAACTGCAATTTCCAACTAATTTGGATGTCTTCCTTTCTCCTTTCTGTCCGTTTCCTTTCCTTTTCCTTTCCTTCCCTTACCCTTTTTCCTTTCCTTCCCTTTCCCCCTTTCCTTTCTTTCCTCTTCTCCCTTTCTTTCTCTTTCTTTGCCTTCCCGATTTCCCGCTTAGTTCCCGATTTCCCGGTAAAATTGTTTTTCATAAAAACGCTACGCTACTGGCCGCACTATTAAAAACTTTAACCTACGGATGTGGTCTATATAATAATAATGCTACACATCTGAGCGCTTAAGTTCCATAACAAGGATTTCCTTTATTGTTCCTCCGCCGTATGGAAACGATCTTACGACTGCCGGTAATGCACAATAATATAATATGTCCAGTTTTTCCAAATCCAAGTTTTGGAAATTTGATTTTCCAATTCCACATCATTGGTATTTATTTCCGAGTAGGATGAAACAATTTAGCTCAAACATTTGCTTTTAAATGTTTGGAATAATTATTATCAAACTCCAGTTTTACGTCGAAAACCGAATGTGAATTCAACATTTACGGACACCTAAATGTACCTTTAATCATGCTTTATATATTTGGCATTCTCATAGCCACACGTACCCTAAGGGTCTTGGGGAAAACCCGTGTAACCGTAATACTGCAATCATTCTTAGAATCATTGCACTGAGAGCGGAATTTCGTCTAGTATACAACATGTACAAAGGCTTTAATTTAAACGCAACGCCATGGAGCGTCCATAACCATAAGACAGGCTTACAAAATGGTACACGTATGATACAAATCCCGGTCGGTCACTATCACTAGGATCGCTAGACATGGTTAATATGGATGGTTTTACCATGGCTGAACATGGATCTGGCAATCAATGGCCAATTAAGACGTACATGTAAGTATACAATACAGGATTTGAATTTTAACAAAACCATTATTTCAAATTTGTGATTAAATTGTGAACACATCAATTTCTGCTATGTGATATCCCAGCCGTGTGCATAACATAAATTCGAAGGATAATCTCAAGTTTAGAACCCTACATTATTGTATAGTGCTCAACTTGTGATTCACCAGGTAATGAATCAGGCCAAACAAATTAAATACTTTGTCTCAGCGCCTTTTGGCTAAAAAGTTTTGTGCCATTTATGCGGGAAGTTTTTAATTTTGTTTATAACAATAATAATAATATAGTCAATAGTGCATTTTTCATTTTAATATAAGTAACCATATATGATTATTTTTAATATAAGTAATCATTTATGATCAAAGCACAGTGTTTGCTTGTGTTCTCTTTATCTTAAAGGTATATTATGAGATCTTTCAAGGGAACGCCCTCAACATCGGAAGAAAAAAAAATGAAAGTAGATTTTCTTGCAGATTTACATTTCTGATCATAAATCGTACATACATTCCAAGTTACAGGGCGATACGATTCTTAATTACTTCAAAATCATGGTTTTAGGGTTTATATTTTCATTCTAAATTCACTCTAAAACCTTGATTTTGATGTAATTAGGAATCGTATCGCTCTGTCACTTGGAATGTATGTACGATTTATGATCAGAATGTAAATCTGCAAGAAAATCTACTTTCTAAAAGAAAAATCATGAATTGAGGGCGCTCTCTGGAAAAGATCACATAATATGCCTTTAACTTAAATGTGTGTATTCAGTAACAAAGTTGCCGAGTATCACCGAAACTGATTAATTTTTTTTTTTAGTCAGACCCCCCCCCCCCAAAAAAAATGAACAAAACCCCATGAAAAAACCCCATGCGCATAACAAAAATGGCCGCCGCGCGTAGCTCTACGCGCGAAATCCCATTTTAAAAGCAATGCGCGCGGGTCGCTGAGACAAAGTATTCAATTTGTTTGGCATAGCTTGTAACTTGTAATAATTATAGTTTCAACTTATTAATATGAACTGTTGTGAAAAACAATAATCTCAAAAATAAATATTATTAATATGAAATTTTAAATAAATAGACTATTCTCCTCTTGAGTTTGAGATATTGTACGCAATGGGTTTTAACAGATATGAGTTCTAGAAAGAATAAAACAAAGTGCCTTTTTTATTTTCACACTGGGTTTTGCACACGCGGCATAGTGGTCTATTTATAGTTGGCATTTTCATAGTCACACCTAATCTAAGGGTCTTTGGGAAAACCCGTGTAACTGTAATACTGCAACCTTGATGCTGCAATAATTCATAGAATCATTGCACTGAGAGCAGAATTTCGTCAATTAAAAGGCTTGATTTGAACGCAACGCAATGGAGCTTCCATAAGACATGCTTTAACATGGTACATGTTATATCCCTGTTGCCGTCAGTATATTGCTTGAATCGCTATATAGACATGATTTATATCGATGGTTTGTCATGGCTGAACATGGATCTGTTAAGACGTACACGTAAGTATACAATGAAGGATTTTATAAGGAATTATGATAAACGACCCTATGAATAATGAACTTTATGACTAGCGACCATTGCGACATGTTGCCCTTATGACTACCCTTACCAGCTTACGACTAGCGAGTTGCATTGCTTTAATGAGGCTGCGTGTAGAAGAAACAAATCCTGAAATAAAAAAAAGGACTTAGTTTAGTTTTTGACAAATATCTTGATTAATATTCAGTCAATCTTCACGTGAAATGTCTCATATTAATTAGGAGGAATGTTTTCACAATTTTGTGATTTGATATTTTACAGACGATGTACAGTTATGGAGTTATTAATAAGTATTGACCTATTTATAATCTGGGAAGTTTCTCTTTTGAGCATCTTTGAAGATATGCATCCATAATAGCGATTTAAAATTATATGAGGATATGCATCAACTCACAGTGCCAGCCCTTTTCTCAACTCACAGTGCCAGCCCTTTTATGGCAAAAGGATGTATCTTATACGTACTTTCCTAATGATAGACTTCCTTTTATCATGGATTGGTTCAATTATCCTCACTTAGGAAAAGGTTGCAACTTGTAAAGACAATAAAAGTATTTTACTGCCTTTACCACTACATGATTTATGAAGAAAAAAGCTAACTTTGATCATGTTAAAAGGAAGTATACTGTTAGAAAACTACATATAACATTCTTTTGCCATAAAAGGGCTGAATTAACAGTATGATGTCTGGGGGCTTCTACACATGTATAATAAAGTGATTTAAAATACATTTTAATAATTATTGTTTATGATTTGGTGATAATAGATCAAATCTCACTATTAGCTTTATCGAAGTTAGACTTGATAGCAAATACATATGAGCAATACACAATTAAGAGTGACTTATCATTGGCATCGTTCAAATTCACCGGATAAATGTGATATGTTTAATTTCAATTCTTCCACAATTGAGCCCCATACTAGTATTAACATATTCTTTGTCACTGAATCGAATCATTTTTGGATAGCGTTGACCCTTTGTGTAAACTAGTTACCACGCAATGTGACTACATATTAAAGTGATGCTTTATTTGTTTATAACTCTGTAATTAACCACCTTTGAACCATATATCCTTAACAATTAGCCTGCATATATGAGCAGTTTCACTGTGCCTAGTCAAAGAGTGAGTCATTAATTTGACTAAAATACAGCGTGTCTTAAAAAGTCCATAACGGTATAACTGATAACATAAAGCATACAGTCCTCAAAATAAGTAACTGACCAGGTAATCAATAATATGCTCTCAGATCCATAACTATAGCTCTTACGTAAAAATATTAAATTATAAAGTTGTACGGAAATCTCTTTAATTTGAGATATTACACGTGACGATTGAATGAATATTAGGTCAGTTATGTGCCCAAAACCAAAACAAAGTCAGGTTTAGTCGACGAACATTTTGTTCTTCGACACGCAGCCTCGGACTAGCATCAGGCAGATTATTGATTAACTGGCAAGCGATAACTCACGGGTCGATAGTAAGATGAGGATTGGGGAAGCTTCAATTGATCAATGCAGCCCATACACATACCTGTCACACGGTCCTGCGTGTTCAAAACCCAAGTGTGAAAATATAAACTGCACTTTGTTCTATCCTTATCAGGCCCGTCAGATGGGGGGGGGGGGGGGGGGGGGGGGGGGGGGACGGTGGCGATCGCCCCCCCCCCTTTGAAAATCTTCCCCGGAAAATTTTGTACACAGATGAAAAAATTATGACACCAGAATGGAACAGAAAAATTAGAAAATCAGCGTGTCTTCGACGGAAAAAAAACTAGCTCTATCACTTCCGGTGATTTTTTTTTGAAAACGCCTCTCCTTTCAAAAAAGTGTCTTACGGGCCTGCTTATATATGTAGTGTTCTCAATTATACGAACAATGTATTAAAATTGGAAAAGAAAAGATTTCCTTACAACTTTATTATTTAATATTTTTACATAAGAGCTATAGTTCTGAAGTTGAGAGTATATTTATTACCTGGTCAGTTACTTAATTTGAGGACTGTATAGGCCTAACAATTCTTTATATTTATGAGTAAGAAATAGTATTATAGTATGCACCTGATGTAAATCTGTTTGGATAGAAGCTCGAAATGGGTTTCATATTGGAAAGCAAGAAATAAAACTGAACAGATAAAGCTAATTCATACCAAAAATGCGCGCGCACCGCGCTAAGAATGCCTATTTGCGATTCACTATCATTTCCCCTCAGGAGGACGAGGGATAAAGTCCAACCGTTGAAAAGCGCTGTATTGGGGGTTTCGTGGAAAATCTAGGGAACACGGTTTCTGACTTGCCGCACTTTAGGCCACTGACATTTTCTTTTGCTATTTTTCAATTTTCAAAAAATTATTGAGTTTCTAATACTGACATTGTAATTATTGATGGCCTAATTATTAATTATGTATTTATCAACTAACACTCACTTTAAAATGTTTTGGACAAATATATGCTTTTGGTCCCGGATACTGTAATACCAGTACACTGACTTTGTACCAGTATCGGACGATACTGGGTGTACCCAAGGGCGTCCCCAGAGGGGGGGGGGGGGGGGGGGGGGGGGGGGGGGGGTGGGGGGGGGGGTGTCACACCCCCCATTCATCAAATCTGTCGGCAAAATTATGGTGCTGTGGGCAAATCAAAGGAAGGGGGAAGAAAAGGGAGAAAGGAAAGAGAAAGGAAAAGGGAAAGAAAGAAGGAAAGAAAGAAAGAAAGAAAGAAAGAAAGAGAAAGGAAAAGGGAAAGGAAAGAGGAAAAAAAGAAAGAAAGAAAGAAAAAAGAAAGAAAGAAATAGAAAGGAAAGAGGAAAGAAAGAAAGGAAAAGGATAAGAAAGCCCTATAACAATTATCGTATGCGCAAATGATAATGTTGTGTCGGCATATATGTTATGTTAACACAAAACAAATCATAAATGAACAAAGGCAATGTAGGCATACGAATTTGTAGGCACTGTGAACGAGCCCATTTTTCATGAGATTTTGTGTCGGCGCACATGAACAGCCTAGGCCCAAGTCTTTGTTTTGCTCATTGTCAAGACACGCAAAAAATTGTGTCGGAATAGTATAGGCCTAGGCTAGGCCTAACGGGCAATGTGTGGGACCTGTATTGCCCTTTAATTATACTAACTAGGCCTATGTCATTGTCGTTGTCAATGCAAACCCAAGTCAATAATGTCGCCATGTTGGCATATAGGTTACGAAATATTAAATAATTCGCCAATAATTATTTAAGTTGATGTAGGCCAATTGCTCTCATTGTACTGATTGTAGACTCTGCAAGCCCACTATCAGTCTATCGCAAAAAGAAAGTCCAACTCCAACGTTTAGATGTCAATGCAAAGTAAGAACTTATAAGTAGACTCTGTCCTAACTTCGACTTGAACAATGCAAATTATCATTATAATTAAGCAGTGGCGTAGCCAGCGGGGGCCCCACTTGGAACCCTTGCCCCCCCCGCTTGCCCCCCAAATGAAATCAAGTACGACTGTAAATGAAATTTACAAACAAAGTACACACTAAATCCCCCCAATAATGGCATCGTGTCGGTTGAGATTGGCACTGTCGGTTCATTTGACGAAAGGAATCATGGAATTATGATGGTCAAAAGTACACATATGAAAAATTTTCGCGGGCTACGCGCGCATGTCTTCCCAAAATAAAATATTCTATGGTACAAGCTTGTTTAGAGCCAAAATGTAGCTCAATCGTCCAAAAAATAGCTGTAAAGTCGAAAATTTTCATGACTCAATAATTCTTAGGAGCCCCCCCCCCCCAATTCAAGTCACTGCCCCTTCTTGCCCCCACCAAATGAAAAAGTCTAGTTACGCCACTGTTAAATTAAGACAATAAGCACAACTGTCGTTATTTGCATGAGACAAGGATTTGTGTGTGCATCAGGGGCACAATCGATATCTCACGTAATGGTAGGCCTATAATAATAGGTCTATGTCGATGTCGGACATACAGGCTGTAGGCCTATCATGCCTATACTGAACATTTGACCATGTTTTGTTAGCATTATTCAACAAAAACAAGATGGCTTCAGGAAAGTTTTCCATGACCATTTTAGCTTAAAAACTGAAAATCTTTTTGCGCTTTGCGCGCATTCTTTCTACAGGTATCAACATTATAATGGTCTCGAACCAAACCAAATATTATATGGGTGACGTTAAAAACGTTATACTGGACCCTTTAAGTGTTAGAAATGCAAAATTTTGCGCGCTTCGCGCGATTAGTTTCAATGTTTCATTATTTAAGCTTAATTTATAGTATCAGAAGGCTTCCAAACAGTTTTCAATGACCATTTTAGTTTAAAAACTGAAAAATTTTGCGCGCTCCGCGCGCATATTTTCTACAGGTTTTAACATTATAATGGCCCTCAAACCATACGGCTTGGATCAGGACTTGATACATGTGTAACTATGCAATATCAAACCGTCAAAAACGTCATACTTGACTATTTAAGTGTTAGAAATGCCAATTTTTGCGCGCTTCAAGAAAGCTTCAGGACAGTTTTCCATGACCATTTTAGTTCAAAAACTGAATAATTGTGCGCGCATTTTTTCTGCAGGTTTTTGCGCGCATTGTATTAGTTTCAACGTTTCAATATTTAAGATTTATAAACAAGATGGCTTGAGGTTGTGTGCCCCCCTATCAAAACAGTCCTATCAAAACAGTAAAATAAAGCAGCGCTACGCGCTGTTTCATTTAACATTTCAATTATCTTTATCAAATTTGTGTCCCCTCCCCTCCCCCATGTCTGAAAACTGATTGACGCCTCTGACCATACAGTCGATCCATACTGAAATATGCGGGTATGAATTCCGGCGAGCGAAGCGAGCCGAAATATTTTTTTTGTCGGCACAAATGGCTCTGTCGGCAATTGATGACCTTTACACCCCCCCAATGAAAAGGGTCTGGGGACGCCCTTGGGTGTACCAGTATCGGACGATGCTATTTAGTACAGTCTAGAATCGGGGACCTTTCTTTTATATAGAACTCTAGAGGTATAACCCTCATAAACCTAAACATAAAAAGAGCCTCATCGTTTTCCGGAATTCCTGATGCTGCTGAAAGATGATGGCAATATGATTTTTTTATGATTTTTGTGTCAATTTATGAGGATCATAACTTAGTATATAAGCCAGTCTTATGAAATATTACACAATTGTAGCTTGAAACCTCAGCTACAAATTAATTGTAAATTGATCTGAGTAATGGTTGTACTTTTCTAGTGTGTGTGACCGAAACAGATAAGAAACAGCAAAATAACCGAAGTGCTATTTATTTGGCCTATTTTAAGAGACAACACGTGCCTATCGGTCAATTATAACATTCTCAATGTAAGATACTCTCTAAATTTGAAAGATTAAAATTTAAATCTAAAAGATTAACTTTTTAATCTATTTCGGATTGTCCTGAAGGACAAATCTATTAGGATTAAAAAGTAATCTTTTCTTGGATTACTTTTTTTTAATCTTTAAAAAGATTACATCAATTATAATCAAATTGGATTAAAAACTAATCAGTTATGGATTAACTTTAAATCTCTTTTAGATTACCTCACACTTTGACAGCACTATATAAAAAAAAATCCGTTATAATCAAATTGGATTAAAAACTAATCAGTTATGGATTAACTTTAAATCTCTTTTAGATTTTGTATTAGATTGGTTATTCTAATTTGTAAGTCGGGAAACACGAGGTCAAGAAAACCTGTATAACGGCTTTAAACATCGTGTTTATTACTTCATAAAAACAAATAATGTGCTTCTAATATACAGTATGAACAATCACTGCCTGCCATCAAGCAGTGACGTCTTGAATTCTTTTGGTTAGATATGTACCTATACTATCCTACGAATCGACTTTCCATGGTGTTATTCATGTTAGTTGTGAGATGATTTTTGCCTAATTTAGACGCCGGCATTGTGAGACATGTTTTCCAAATAGTCTTTAATCAAATCTGATTGTAGATAAGTGTCTGCCATCTCCATGATCTGTGTCGCTTCGCTATGCTCCGTCGCGTCGCTTACCGAAAGAAAGATTTCGATTAAAAAAAATCAGTCTACACATTTTAAGTATTTTCATTGGTTGAAACTTTGTATACTTTCAAATGGATATTTCGATTACTTAAATGCGCGCGAATTTGTCGATTTGTAAACCATTTCGGATTGACAACGACAATAAATAATCAAAATAGATTAAAAAAAATTGTAATTGCTCCATAGATTATTATTTTTAATCTCTCGAATTTAGAGAGTATCTCTTTAACAGACTATAAACAATAAAGGTGACTGACTTCCTAAGGAAAGCACAACCTCTGATTAGCCAGAACTAGATCAGGACAACCATTAAGTTTACCCCTCCCCTAGAGAACTAAGAACTAAGAGAAGTTCAATATACAGGACTAAATGGAGGAATTACAAGTCTCTCGATGCGATAAATTTTCTATCATTGATTACTTGATTAACGATTCTGAAGGTTGCACATAAGAAAAACTCAATTACTATTATGTAAAAAACCCCATTAACGTACGAGGCATCACTGTGTCTTGACTTGTTTGTTTTTTGACTGATTATCAGTATTCCAGTATGCCAAACATGATTTAATGGTAATTACAATTTTCTTCTATAATAATACTGAAATATATTCAGATATCATTCAGTGTTTTTCATTTTCAGATGTTATGAGGGAGAAGGTATAAACTTATTGAATGACCCTCGTAGTAATAAAATATATATTAAAACCGCTCTCTCTCTCTCCCCCTTTCGAATGCCACTGCTACGAGAATCTAATAAATAATTTAAAGTGGCCTTAGGCCAAACAAAGAAGAAGGTCTCTCTCAGAAACATTGTGCAAATAAGCTAAGTGCTGTGCTTTTTTTAATTTTTTAGATAACAGGCTATGAGGTATGCGATTTTTTTTTTTTTTTTTTTGCTTATTCAAGCTTACGGAGAACTTTTTTAAACAAATCAAATCAAATAAATCAACAACAAAAAAAAAGAAAAAAAAAAGAAAAAAAAAAGAAGAAGAACTTTTTAGCCCCCAGCGCATAGACCTACGCGCCGTAGCTCATTTCACATACCAACGTGTGCGAGCTTCTGAGACAGACCTTCTTCTTTGTTTGGCCTTAATAGTTATGGTGCTGTTCTAGATCACATTATGTTTTCTGTTTGATTTGTTCGTAGCTATCTCTAGAGCCTACCAGATTGGACTTTGGTAATCCAGATAACCTCAGTCTAGACACAACTCCGTGGTGAATACATCATGGAATTTGTACGGAGTTCCGACGGCAGTAGGCTTTTGTTAAGTAAGTATTTTAATTGAAACGAAATATAGCGTTTCGCCCGAACAAATTGGTTTCACAAAACGAGCGAATAATAGAGTAAAATAACGAATTAAAAAGTTCCCCTTAAATTGGATCACGTTTATTTACATTTGAGAGATTGAAACACTTGTGAAAAGGAAAAGCAATTGGCATAGAAAGTTTCCCACTTTCAATATCGTTATTACTTTTCCAAAAATAGTCACATTTTCCCAAAATGATATTTTCAAAAAAAGTGTCACTTTTCAAGATCCTATACGAGTTGAGAGATAGGCTCTGAGTTCTTCTATATGAACTTTTTTATTTAATGTGATCTTGTTGGCACATCATATGAGCTTGAAATCTGCATGAGGGCGCTGTTCGTTAAGGGTTCAAGGTCAGCGTAATGTGTCGCGCCAACGAGTCCTATGTACCCAAGTATGTTTTCCTTTCGTTGGGATGTGCATGACGTGATTATTATATCCAAATTACCTGTAGCTTCATTTTATGCTTCTGTGAAAGTGTAACGCTAGTTAGTCCGGTATAGGCCTTACACTTAAACAAAATATTGTCACATTCTAGGCAAAACTATTGGCATGATTCTATTAATTGCGCACACCATATAATCTCGTTTAGCTTCCGAAGTGGTCGTCAAGGGCGAAACCAGGGGGGGGGGGGGGGGGGGGGGGTGGGGTGGGGGGTGGGGGGGGGGGGGTGGGGGGGATTTGCCAGAAGCCCTGCCCCCTGATGCCTCCAAATGAAATTAGGTTACAAGGCCCGCTTAGCAGCGCTATAAATTGATGCCCTAAAAACCGTCAACAAATTTAAATATTGAGTTGAGGATCTGCCATCAACAATAATAACCAACGCCATTGCCATTACCGTCACAACCATCATCATTTAGTATTATTTAATATTATATCGGTCCTATTTTGATCATTTTGTTATTGTGCAGAGCTACGACGTTTAAAATATAAAAGACGCGCCGTCAAAACACGTTTACGAGTGTGTCCCAGAAAAAAACGGCAGGTAAGCATGATCACAATGTATTTTAGTAAAGGAAATTTCCGGAACTGTAACATCACAGTTGCCAGTATCGCTCGATACTGGTACGATTTTACTGTTATCGGTCGACACTGGAACGATCGATACTGACGGTTTTCGAACGATACTGGAACGTTTTTATGTTCCAGCATTGGGCGATACTGAATGATATCAGTTGTAATTGGTCCCAGTATTGGACGATACTGGTACATAATTGTGTTCCAGTATCGCCCGATACCGGAACATTTTATGCGTACCAGTATCGTCCGATACGGGAACACTGACTTTGTACCAGTATCGAGTCATATTGTTCCAGTATTGGACGACACTAGTACAGTCCAGAATCTGGGACCTAAAGTACACTTTCCCCGATTTAACTTAACACAAAATCTACATTGCTGTTACGTTTGTAGATTCTGTATTTAAAATATAGTGTTTGAATAACAAACTATACAGGCGTCGTGTTTATTGTTATTGGCACACAAATACGTAGATTTTGATTTCTATTCCTCACAACCTTAGTCCATTCAGTCTTCAAATACGGTATGTTACCATAATCGCAGTGAATACTTCTGTAGCTAGACTGTTTCACTTATTCATTGTTTTTTCTATGTCTTCGTGTCGTGAAAGAAACATTTCCTGCAGCCGAATGCTTCCTGTAGCTGAGGTTCATTATTTGATACATATTAATATGTCGTCCAGATAAAGATGTTCTTACGTCACCCAAATCAATGACAAATAACAAATCTGCCCCAGGAGTTTTCCACATCCCCACATAGTGTATAGAGCGTTAACCCTACCATAGTATATTAATTTCTATATCACTTGGATTTCAAAAGAAATTGCAAAGGGTGTAGTTGAGAATTGATCCACCAACCTCGTGATACTGAAGATGACGCTTTACCGGGCGCTTTACCAATTGAGCAATTCGTCTGTCCATGAAATTATTTAGATAGTAATACAACTTTATAGTATTGAATATCGAATACACTAAAGCTAATTTCTCTAGATCAAAAGAGGGCGCTCATACCTTTTTATCTATTTTCAGCTTATTAACTATTAGTCAATGTGGGCTTATTGATGAAGTTTAACGGTATGCAAATAATAAATATTTATACAAGTGATGTGAAAAGTTGAGATATGGCGACCAAAAATAAAGCCTGTCCCTATGGACGGATGGATATCTCAGGAAGGGTTAGTAATTTCACAGAATTTTAAATTGATAATTTCGACCAAAATGAAAATCTACCATTTTTACTAGAAAGTCTGTATTTTCAAAATTTAAAATTCTTATGGAAGCTGGGCAAGATATGTGTGAAAACGGTTTGAACAATATCAATCGAATTGATACCGTAATAAATCATATTGCCTCGGAACAGTTCTTTCTGATACACCCTGTATGACTTGCTTTGTGCGAAATGTTCAACAACAAGCAATGTATAGAACAAATTCCCTTAGATTGGAAAAAGGTGACTCCGCCGTAGAAATATTTACCCCATAAGTTAGGTTTAACATATGCCTCATAAAAGGCTCTACCAAGACTAATGCTTTGCATAGAAAGGACAATGACCCAGTTAAAGACTGCACTTGTTGTATTAAGTTATCTTCCTTGCTACTAGGGCTTGAGCAATGGCTACCATTGTTTTCACTAATTTGTCTTTAGGTATTTTAACTTGTTGTCTAACCTCAAGACCTAGATATATTATAACTTATGCATATGATGGCCATTTTGTTTTTTCGTGTGCAATCACAACACATTTCCAGAAATGTATCCATTATTATTCGGCATTGGATCTCGGAATGCGCATGCTGTTACGTAATCCATGCATAATTGATTTGGTAACCAGTCTGCTGCTGAACGGGAGCGCGTTCGGCTTGAGGGCGTACTATTGAATGACGCACTGCCGTCAATTTTTACACGGCGGCGGCATCAAGTGTGGGGAATCCGTCTTCCACTGGGTGGCGAATAAGTTTGCTATTTCAATAGAGGGTGGGTTTGAACGGAACTTCCAATAGAGGGCGGGCTTGGAAACGGGACTACTTTTCCAAGGGAACGGCCTCTTTTAAGATTGAAAGAAATCCTATTTTGTCGATTTTCAACCATAAGATAAGTCTCTTATCTCTGAGATAATGTTAAAAAATGCATCACTTTATAATCTACAAGGCTTATCCTTAACGTAAACATCATCACAACTAACGTAAAAATTCATTAATATGGTGTAAGTTTGCCTAGAAAATGGTAGTCTCATCGCGGTATAAGGCTCGAAAAGGTGTAAATTCGACCTGTATTGCGATATGTTGGGGTCAAAATAAAATCATCGGACTAGCTGTAGTGAGGATATCTGGTACCTAGGCTGCCTTCAAATGGTTTTTGCAAATGACTGCAAGGACTGCGCACATTGACCGATACACGTTATCACGTTGACGCAAACCTTTCAATCTGTAGCGCCCTCAAGTGAAACGGGCTCAGTTTCCGGAGCTGACTGGTAACGGTCTATGATGAAATGGGCCAACGATGTGACATCAAGTTATATTGCTTTCTTAATTTATTACTTACAACAATCGGGTTTTCATTCACCGATTTATGACAGTGCGACTCCCGTGGTTCTCTTATAAACCCATCTAATACCCTAACACCAAAAGTAAACCATTAGGGCTTATGCCCTTTCTATCAACCGATCTAAGCGCTTTTTCATCAACCTCAGCGCAATCTTAGATCGCGCTTTTTAAATCCGATCCTTCTACGGTCGTAAAATGTTTATGTTCATCGCCGGTCAATAGCTAAACAATACCAAAGGCTTCAAAATGTATTTGGTCGTCTAGACATATCAATTAGGCTACCGACCCATCACGGTTGTGGAATGTTGTTTACTCTCGCTTTATGCATTGACAGCTCTAGACATAATCAATATTATTATCCTAGTCTTCGTGTTCCGTGCAGTATTGCCATGGTCTGGTGAAAGTAGCCCATGTTCCCTTTCAATCTGTTTAAATCAATGATGAAATCATTTAGGCGATAGGTCACGTAAAATATCTGTATAATGGAGGGGCGTACTATACAGTCCGGGCCGATTTCCCGTTTATGAAGCATTCCTGAACTGGCAGTATTACCCATAATCCCTTGCGAATGTATATATTGCAAAGTATTTGTAGAGGTAATACCAAAGAGACCAATTTATTTATTTAACCAAATATGATGGATCTTTGAATCAATGACGATCAGTAAATGAGTCAAACTATAAGATAAAATGTTTAGTCAAAATTAATAAATATTATTGTGATGATTTTCCTAATTTATTGTAATTAAGAAATTTGGCTAATTACCTCATTAAATATTCAAACTCTTTTAAAAAAAAAAGTACACGTAACACTTTTTTTTCCTTTGAAGGAAATTTGCATAATTGTATGATCTTCCATATTACCAAGTTTGAGCATGTCGCAAATTAAAATAACGAATCGATATCCATTTTAGCTTGTAGTCAACTTCATAGACCCTCAAATCAAAATAACGAGATTAAAATGAGCCACTGAACACTGAGAACGACAATAAAATCTATCATTATATTATACAAAATGTTTCACCTATATTGAAATATGTCTAGGTTTAATTTGTATGCTACAGTTCTCTCAGCCTTATGAAAAGCGGGTTCCTGTAGAGGACTACCCAAACATATCGCATTGCACTATGGGTAATACTTCCAGTTCAGGAATGCTTCCTGAACGGGAAATCGGCCCGGACTGCTATATTTACCATCGTGTTTGGTGGAAGTATCATTCTGGGATTTGAAAGTATTTATTATTTTACTGGGATGAGATGCATACCGAAATGAACATTAATCATATAAAAGCTGGCAAGTGTACTAGAAACCCAACTAGTGTACAATCTGGCAAATGGATCGCTCTTTACATCACATCTTTAAATCACAGCAGGGGTCGGGTATTTGGTATTTCTTAAAGAAAACAACCCGATCCTTCCTAGCGCTTTTCTCTGTCGACAGTACTACAATAGTTATTTTGTAAACGCGAGATAAGTAGAGAGGTGGCTCAGCGGGGTGTTAAGCACCAATCCTTTTGCGATCCTTTTAACAATAGAAAAAAGGATCGCGCTATGATCGCGTAATCCCGCGCTTAGATCGGCTGAGAGAAAGGGCATGAGCACTGAGAGATATAATAGCATTTGTTTCTGCTAGCATTGGGTTATTATACACGTAATCTGCTAGAATATCACATTTAATTGGGGTTGGAGCTACTTCCTGCAGCGTGGTTTTGAAAGATTTTACCCTGGAAGCATGGGTGCCCAAACTGTCTAAACTTGGAGCATCTATGGTAAGCGCAGTTTAGGTGTCCCAATATCGATCGATACTGCAACAATAAATTTGTACCAGTATCGAGCGATACTGGCTAATTTCGATACTGGTATACTAGTTATTGGGACCTAAAATGCCCTTGTTTCAAATAATGATATTGCGTATCGAAAAGAGGGCGAAGAATGTAAACATTACGATATCGCGTAACGATTTCATTACATCAACAACGGAAAAGTGACACATATAAATTTCAATTTTTCAAGGCTAATCTCTAATGTTAGCCTACTGCTAGCGTCCTGGAAAGTAACCATTAAGCTAAAAAAACTATCTTACCACCAATATTGCAATCTTGCAGGTTGAAATTGAATCCTGTCGGTTGAGATTGTCACTGTCGACCGAAATTGGCACTGCCGTTTGAGCATGGCACTGTCGGTTTAGACTGGCATTATCCTGGCACTATCGCGTCCAATAGCCCGTTTTCGTGCCGGTTTGGAAAACCATGTCACAACCCCCTCCCCAATATATGAACATTTTGTTGGATAGTGCCGAAGGTTATTCCGTTTGAATTGGTGTAATTGTATAGGTCATGAGCTTGTGTGACTTCCATTGTTTTCATTCTTGTGTGAAATTTTAACAGGAGTGGAATAGTCTGCAACGTAAGTTACGTACAATGTGGCGCAAGGAACGACATCTTCGACGAAAATACGGGCGATATGAGCTTCAACAAGATCTTGAGGTGGCGGAAAGAGGTGTGAGAGGGAGAACGCAGGGCTTTCCCTGGTATGATGAAGTGGCGTCTGATGATGGTACAATATGGCCTACAGATGAAACTGTTAACGATGATGGCGAAAGTGGTACAAGAGGACGAATAGAAAATAATACGGTAGGATGTGTACGAGTATAATTCACGATTTATACAAACTAGAAGAGTCATGACTGCCTCGTTTTGGAACATAATGAATACCAACATTATAGATGCATGTACATGTTTGCAGATTAATACCCACAAAGTTAGACGCGTACGCGTGTTTAGCTTAAAGCCGTGTCACTACGTACGAGCATACGGGACTTAATATCTAGCAAAATCCAAGAAATGAACCAGTTTGGGTGATTTTATAAGTTAGTTAACTAATTATCTGAACTTATTCATATGAAACCTACAGAAAATATGCGCATGCGCAGACGGCAAATAATTTTGAACTGGATCGAAAATGGCGGAAACTTTACCAGAAAAAAGCTTACTGTGCCTTCAAAATCAGGCCTTGCGCCTGCGTTGCGCTAAAAAAATGTCAACGCCCCAAGCAAACGCTTGTTTTGTGCTTGCATAAAACATGCACGGGCCACAAAGGCGCACACAACTAATTCAGTCTAGAATTCTACTTCCGGTCAAATTTAGCTGGTCTTGTCCTTTCGATTGTGGCATTTATGTGTTATGTGGAATATGTCCGTGAAGATTGTAAAAAAAACCGGGATGATTTGAGCTTTATTTTAATTTTATCCGCCGATTTACCGCCACTGTGCATCCCAGCCTGAGGACTGAAAATTAGGTGATGAAATCAGGACCAGACCAGCGGCATTTACTGAAAAATGTAATCGGTGATACACCCTTGACATTCAGATATATTATAAATATGCGTTGATGGCATAAGATTTTCATACAAAATTGTCACGAGCACATTTAAAATAGAGCAGTTTAACAAACGTGTGTAAATGCAATGGGAATCGAATTAGTTCTGTGCTCCGGGCACTGGTGCGCAAGGGCGACCATGGGGACCCTCTCACGACCCTCTCACGTCCCAGCCAGCTCCCACAGCGTCACCGAGAGGGGTTCTTAGAGACCTGGATGCGCTTGGCTTGGCGTTTTAATACTTTTTAGCGTAATGCAAGCGCCAGCCTGATCGCAGCAGAATGTGACATTTCGGACAGTTTTCCGCGCTGTCTCTGCGTGTTATTCATATTTGGATATTTTTTTCAGCGCAGTGCATTTGCTGGCCCGGTCGTCATGGGTGTGACAGTGCAATCAATAATCAGAAACATATCAATTTATATAAGTATGTTGATAATCGAAATGAAGATATACATAAATGCATCAATCAAAGATGGCTGCCACAACCTCTCTTCTTTAGAGATACTAGATGTAACGATCACTATAACAATACACATCTAGTATCTCTTCTTTCAACGGTTTGAAAAAAAAATAATGATCAGCTTCTTTTGAAATTCCCACTATTTTTCCGTTATCCTTTCTCGTTTTCCATGGTTTATTGTTGCAGATTTTGCTTAATAAAAGTGTACAGGGTGTCCCTAAAAAATTGTGCACATGTTTGCGCAACTTGTTGACCATGAAGTCCTAAAGTTTGGTGTAATATATTTATAAACACGAAAAGGGAAAACACTCAGCTTTCAGATGCCGTTTTCTTGAAAATGTATCGTTTTTCTTGTTTATAACAGGTGAGGAGGAGATTAAGGTGTTTGCCTTCACACCCGACTACGGCTGCTGTGACTGGAAGACCAAGCAAGCCTAAATCAACGACAACGGCAATGGACGCACTACGTCACACCCTGAGTTACGCTGACGGAGGTGTATGTCAAGTAGAGACAAAAGAAGAGATAAGCTCTAGGACAGAACAATCATCGTGCCCGACAAGCATAACTGATCTGTTACAGAGTGTAGAACGGACTCAGACCAGCTCTAGAAAAGAACAGGCAAAGTGCCCGACAAACGTGACTAATGATCTGGACCAGAGCGTAGAACGGGATCAGACAAGCTCTAGAACAGAACAAGCAACGTGCCCGACAAGCATAACTGATGGTCTAGAACAGAGCGAAGAACAGGCTCAAACTAGAACAGAACAAGCAACGTGCCTGACAAGCATAACGGATGATCTGGAACAGAGCGTAGATATGGCTCAAACAAGGGTTGAAAACGTTAAAGCACGGGTGTCACGCCATCGTCACAATGCGTCCACAATATTTGTCAACATCGATTTCGTGTACTGGATAAGGTTACTAGTGAGTATAATGTGTACCATGCTGTTGTATAGTATTATCATGATCTATTTAGGAGTTAAGTTCTGCTGTAACTGTTCGGGGCCATCTTCATCTGTTGGAAGCGATACCGTGTTGACATGTCGTTATTCTGATTCTGAGTTTGAAACAAGGAAAAGTCAAGTAAAATCGATGATTTCAACAGCCGTAGCAAACCATCGTTCACTGGACATTGTTAAAGATATAATCACGAAAGCAGGATTTTCTATAAGCCGTAGAGAAAGTTTATATATTCAAAAGTGGTATATCAAATTCAGCTTAACCCAATTTATAACTGAAACAGAGCGATTTCTGCCAACAATGGTATGTTCAGATGACTCAATACAATTATTTCAGAAAATAGTTTCTAGCTTGAAAATGTTGGAAGATGTTGGTAAGCCGTTTGAAATATTACTAAGCTATAACAATTTCAAACAATGCCAGACAATCATGGATGAACAACAGAAACGCGCCTTCTTCAACAGGTTTCTTGTACTTTGCCGGAACTATTTGAATTCGAAATGCAAGTCGCTCGGTTCTGAGAATAGTTTCGTTGAAGAACTTTTAAACTGTATCAAATGTTATTACGTTCACAATGAAGATTTCCTGGAGGAGTTTGCTAATTCATGTCAAAATTATGATAGCATGGTTACGAAGTTATTACGGAAGCTTGGGATCAAATCTCTGCAAAATCATGATAGCATGGTTAACATGGTTAATACGAAGTTATTAGCGGTATTAAGCACTGAAAAAGACCTACCATACGTATCTTGCAAACTGCGGAAACTAGCCGCTCATTTACGTCGTACGACTGTAAGTAATGTGTTTAGGCAAAACCTAGCACAAGTGATAGATAGAATCGGACAATTACCATCAATTACGTTTGAGAAGAAAGATAATAGAACCCATGTAATATGCCGTGGCTATTATACAGATTTACAGCAAGTTACTGATCTGATTAAATACATGTTAGCATCCCAGAATGTCAGTATAAATAATGTCACAGAGATTCAAATATATTCATTTGAGGTGCTGCGTGCAAACTGTGATCTTCGAATGCCCGGTATCAATATTGTCATGGCAGCAAAAGAAATCCACATCCAGCGAGATATTGTCTGGGACGTGTCTGGAGTTAATGCAGAACATGACGGTGCTAACGGCAAACGTGGTCAACCGAGCGATGGCGATGTCGCTGGAGAAGACGGCGAAGCGGGAGAACATGGTTGCCATGGAGAGAGTGGTGGGAACGTGCTGATTATGACGAATAGTTTAGTGAATGGAGACAAACTTACTATTATGTCAAACGGAGGTAACGGTAGCAATGGTGGGAATGGTGGGAATGGTGGAGATGGTAAGGATGGTGTGGATGGGTGCACTTTAACTCAAGAACAATTCAAAGATCTTTTTCCAGATACAGCTGTGATGTTGGCTGACTCGTTTGAATCCAACACCAACCTCTGTAATCAAAATAGTTGTCATGTTAATACAAACGAATATGGTCTGAATTGTTACTACATAACAGGGAAAACACACGATGGTCATCGGATGATACGGTCTCATTATCAAAATGCATTAGGTAACATTTTTAGTTTTGGGATTGCATCGGGTAGGCAGGCTTACTGCATCCAGTATGGTAAGGATGGTACTGAAGGAACTCAAGGAGGCAATGGTGGTGCAAAAGGCAATGCTGGTTTAGGTGGCTATGAAGGAACTGTAGAAATGACAGGTAGCAAACATGATAACATAACAGTCGATTGTAATAAGGGTAGAGATGGGAAGTCGGGTGAAGATGGTCGTGGTGGCCGTGGTGGCATACATGGTGAAAAAGGAAAGGACAATTCACGTATATGCGGTGGAATGGCAAGTGGTACACAATGGATACATGGACATTTGTCACTGAAGTACTCTGACGAATATGATAGCAAGACAGAACATGCCTACTGTCCACGTAACAGGCAGTATGCTTATATATCAGCAGATTCTCGTCCAGATCAACGTAGCGTTCGCGCTGAGTATGGCTGCGATGGTATGAACGTGAAGTCCGCTTGTGGTGCATCGCAAGCTCAACTGCAACTACGTCGACAAATACCCATTGACAACGATAAAGTTGAAAGAGAGTTTATCCAAGGTATCGATGCGTTCCAAACAAGAGCATCCTTACAAGAAAACCTCACAGTTTGTACAAACAATCTTACTAGTTTAACAGCACAGCTTCAAACGAGGTCTTTAAATGAAACACGTCATACACACACAATAGTAACCAAAGATAAAGGCTCCTCTCGTGGTTATTCAAAAGTTCGGGTACCAGTACCCGTATTTTCAAAATGTGATGTGATGACTACAATGGCCACTGTTAACAAGGACAATCATCAGATAGGAAATACAGTTGGACTAAGTGATCCATCGAAAATGAATGCTGTTGAGAGAATAATCGAACATTGTAGGAGTGCATCGTTTCAACAATGGTTCGACCAATTGGAAGAAATAGCTACCATTTTCAGGAACGGCCAAGCAGATGGTGAACGGGACCTTAAGAATATCACAGATATATTGAAAATGCTTCACACGAAAATCAGACAATGGACATTGGATAAAGAACAAATTGACATATTGGAAAAAGCTGTGTTCGATATTCAGATCTGTCTTGAACAAATTGTCACAAGCAAACAACATCGTTACCGGATCCCATTTTCTGAAAACCGTAACATTCTGGATAAAGACTTAAAACTTATTTTCAGTTTAATTAGTGATTCTTTGGTCGGCAAGTACAGGTTTAATCTCATGAAAAGGATATCACAACAAATCAACAAGAAAACGTGCGATGTGAATGGAAACCACGACACTGCACATCTTAAATGTTTATCAGATCTTCATGACTTCATCCGCCAATATAATCAGAGTAAATATATTGAGATTTATCAGGACTTACGGGCAATGCGTGATATGCAAACAATGGAGGATTATTCGCAGAACGTCATTCGTTATCATAATATGCAGACTATCATCAGACAGTTTGAATCTACGGATTTTGCCACTGATTCTAGCTATTTCCAAATATTTGAAGGTGCAATTGAGTCTTTTGAAGGAGAAGAAAATAAGGATGTGTGTGGCGACAATGACACAAAGGAGTTGGGCTCTGCTGATGAGATGATCGACTCAGATGGTGATGAGGAAAATGAAGAGACATTCACTGGTAGTGCAGATAAATACGATAACGAACCCCAAGGGGTGATATCCACTAACGTTCAGTCGTTGCCGTTAGCTCCAGAGGTAAAATACTGCGTTGAGAATCTGAGTTTTGTTGAAACTGATGGTATAAAACAATTGCATCAAGTTTTATTTGATCGAATCTTATGTGAAGAATCTGAGGATTCACGCCTGTACATCGAAACACTCAAGTGGCTTATATCCCGTATTATTGGAATCGGCACCGCACAGATTGTGGCTGAATTAACCAGCATATTTACATTACATAGTTACCCCAACTGGTTACATGAATACATCTTGGTACAACTGCGGATGGCTACCCACATATCACTTGAAGATGAGAATGTGCTCCGTGAGAAGCTTTCGGAAGTTGAAAGTAGAAGATCAGTCTTGTTTTTAAGTCAGCAGTTAGCCGGCAAGGATTGCAAATCATGTTCTGTTGCACATTTTGTAGAATGCATTGAAGCTATACAAAGGGGGGAGTTGGATGGTCATACAATGCTAGATTTGACAAATCTGGCGCTTCGTGAATGGCCATATCGACTGCGATTACGCCAAGAATTTTTGGTATTGGAATCGCTAAGTGTGAGCCATTTGACTGAGACGAATATAGTAGAGGCAGCAAGTTATCTGTGGGAGTTACGAAACAGACACGGCGATGAGATTATGGAGGATTTTGTTGCAATTCTTAAAACCAAATCCAAAATAGATGAATGCGATTTCATGACACTGTTAAAAAACCTATACTCCAATCGATGGCCGTGTGAAAGCTCCATATTACAAATCATCCGAAATTGCACGCCTGAAAAATGGCAAATTGAGATCAGCAAACGCAGTTTGAATATTAAAGATAGAGATTTAGTTGATTTGACTCAGATAATGAAGAGAGATTCAAACAATTCCATTTCTCATTCCATTTATGTTCGGGTAGAAGATTTACTGCGCAGGACGAAAGACATGGAGAAGAAATATTCACAATTTCTACCCGAGCCGGAGGAATTTAAGTCACAGAAAAATAACCAAATAGGTCAATTCACCGCGGACGATATTCGCTCGTGGGCATCACAGTTCAAGTCCATAAGTCCAGCTCCTGACGTCATGGACAATATGGATGAGATATTGTGCGTAGTTCTGCGTGCCATATCAATTCAAAGAGGATTCTCATTACGGAATACCCAACAGATATCGATTCTGCTATTCTTATTAAATACACATAGAGGGATGTTAGAACAGGTCTCCACCGGTGAAGGTAAATCTCTGATAATAGTAGCGTTGTCAATCGTCAAGCATTTGAGTGGACAGAGAGTTGACATTATTACAAGTTCCCCTGTGTTAGCAGCACGCGATGCAGAATTATATAGGGATATCTACGAACTCTTCGGTGCAAGTGTGTCACATAATTGCAGTGAAAATTTGAAGGACAGAACAGCAGCATACAAGTCTTCCATTGTCTATGGCGAAATCGGTACTTTCCAGCGAGATATTCTCCTGGATGAGTTCTACAATAAAAACATACTTGGCGATCGTTTGAGTGACAATGTCATTGTAGACGAGGTTGATAGTATGTTGCTAGATAAAGGCCAGAATGTCCTCTATCTTTCTCACGATATTCCAGGTATGAATCATTTGGAGCTGGTCTTTGTTCATATTTGGAGTTTCGTCCATGCTAGCGATCTGGTCGGAACAGAAAAGGACATGGACTTAGTGTACACAGGAATAATGGATGCCATGTTTGGTACTTTGCAAAAAATTGATCTGCAGAAGAATTTATGCTGCCTGGGGAAACCGACGACTCCCGATGAGCTACAGCAAATCTGGCAAGATCTTATTGATGACAACGTGATGGATAAAGATGGAATAATGTTGAAGACAGAGGAAATACAGAACGGTAGATGTAGTTTGAAATGCTCGCATTCAGACATAGTAACACGCACTTTGAAAGATACTCTGCGAAAAGGTTCAAGTTTCAGTATACCCCATTTTTTGGAAGCATACGTTAAACGTCATTTGAAGATATGGATCGAAAATGCTTTCAGAGCACGTTTCTTGGTTGAAGGTGAACACTATATAATAGATGTTGATAAAAGTGAAACGAATCAACCATGGCTTACAAACGTCATTATAATGGATACAGACACTGGCATCGAGCAATACAATTCCCAATGGAACGAAGCCCTCCACCAGTTCTTACAATTGAAACACAGTTGTCGCACAAGCATGGAAAGTGTCAAAGCAGTCTTTATGTCCAATATCAGCTTTTTTAAGCGTTACGAACACAACATATACGGTTTAACAGGTACGTTAGGCTCTGATAGAGAACGGACACTGCTGAGAGAACTCTATCACATTGAATATGTCACCGTACCTAAATATCGATCATCGAGGTTCATTGAAGAAGATGCTGTAATCTGCGAAACTGAAAACGAATGGCTTGAAGAGATTGGCAATTGTGTAAAGACGATCTCAGAGACACGACCAGTACTTGTCATTTGTGAAACCATTCGTAAACTAGAAATGGTAGAAAAGAGATTTAAACGACACGCAATTGTGGAAAATGTAGACCTACATGTTTACAAACACAGCTATGAACAGCCAGATGTTTTTTTGAAACCGGTCAAAAAAGGCTGTGTTGTATTAGCGACAAATCTGGCTGGGCGTGGTACGGACATAAAGATCGAGGAGACAACTAGTAATGACGGTGGATTGTACGTATGTCTGACGTACTTACCCTCTAATATTCGTATTGAACAACAGGCCTACGGGCGAACTGCAAGAAAAGGGCAAAATGGAAGTGGGAATATGATCATACTCATGGAGACGGATGACAGCGAAGATCTCCAAATAAGGAGTAATGTTAAGTGTATGACATTGAAGACTGAACGGAATCAATTGGAGCAACAACGGATTGCAGAGATCAAAGATAGTTACGAGCAAAAGATTCTCGTTGAAGAACAGGCTTTTGACAAATTTGAACGTTCTTATTTAAAATTGAAACAAACAATGAAGGCCAAAAAGAAGATCTTCAGTTCCGAGGAAATATCTCTTGTAACAGATAGTTTGTTAGATAGGTGGGCCCTGTGGCTAGACAGTGTGCAGGAGGATGTTGAAAGTGGGACTGACATAGCTGAAAAACTGTCAACCATTCTTAGTACTGTTGGGGAGGCTTTGAAGAACATCGAGATTGACAAGTTGCCATTGATATTGAGTCCGATTAACTGCACTAAGCTAGGGAAGGTTTTGATAGAAAAGAAGAAGTTTGACGAAGCAATGTCCACTTTCGATGAAGTGATCAACATGGAAGATGAATATTCCGAAGCCGCTCATTATTATAAATCACATTGTATGGTTAAGTTAAAACTGATAGAAAAGGAGAGTTCACGCTTCCATAAGCATTTACATCGGGCAAAGGTCCTTCTAGAAAATCGAATAGATCAGTTGCAAAATATGGTCATCATCATTAGATCTATAAGTGATCAGTACACGAAACTTCAGAATAGCTTTCTGGTTGCAGATGATTACAAAAAACAGAAAGAAGAAGTGATTGGTGTGTATTCCAAATTTGTCGAATCTATCAAAGATATTCGTGGACACGAAGTGACACTTGCGATGATTGGGGATGTAACATACGATTCCCTACATGCCAAAATGATATTTGATGACTTACGTAGGAGAGACGTATTAGTAGGACCAACAATTGTATCAAATTATAAAGACAACCTTGATGAGCTCAAAAAGGAATACGCACTCTACTTCGAAGATATTGAAAGTAAGGTGAAGAGTCTCTCTTATAAAGTCGAAGTGTGTGAACACGACATAGCACACATATTGCCAAGTAGAGAAGAATTCTGGGACACACTCCTTAAAGCAGACATTTTGTCTCATGAAGTAGAATACGTTTTATTGGACAAGGAAAATCTCAAATCTACCCAAATGCTGAACGATGCTGCAAAAAGGAATCTGCTAGAATTTTCCAGTATGAAAGCTATTGTAGTAGGCAAGGCTTCTGATAGCAAAGATGAAGAATCCAATCAGAGATTGAAAGTTGATTATGATAGCCTTTGTTCTGTTCAAACTTCAATAAATAGGATAGTGTGGCTGTATCCAGAACAAATAGACAAGGTGGAAGCGAAAATGTTGATTCCACGGAATGATTTTGAAGCCGAATTCGGCAGGGTAGAATTGTGGAGAGCGCTCAGATCAAGGAAAGGAGAGAGCATTATCCAAACTAACAAGCGAGCCATACTCAACAATGAAGTTGATTTTGATTCTATCAAGCTTAATCGATACGATGGAATATGCGAAGACACATTCTGTGTCATCAAAGGTGTAAGCATCATGAATTCTAAAGATATTCTTCAGCAATTGATTGCCAAGCAGGTAATTTCAGCTAATGAGCCGTATCGACTTCTCCACGAAAATTTCAAAGATATCGATTTGCCGAGCTATCGTCAAATAATAACTGAAATACTTAATGTTCTGTCAAAGAGCTTTCAGTACAGACTAGAACTGATTCAGTTTACCCTCGATGGTACATTTACTCTGCCTTCGAATCCAAACGCATACTTGTTCAACGAATTGATTAACCGCGATATTATAGCACCTGTACAAGTGAACCCAAAGCTCAAGGACGATCAATTTGGTCACATTTTAAAGGAATTATATGGCATTCATTATACGAAAATGGATCGTGTTGTCAATGTTGTACATTCAGGAGTTGCTGGAGCAGGAGCGGCACTTACAGCAGACGTCACAGCTGACATTGCAACGGTTGCACATGAACGTGGAAGTTACAAATATGAACAACTTATGCTCCGTGAATTGGCTCAAGTGACTCAGGAACAATTAGCACTTTCTTTACATCTAAACCAAGTGGATTTGTCTCACGTCATTGCTAGAATGACATACTTTGGATGGATTTGCAAGGAATCCAGCGTACATAGAGTCACGTGCTCTGCCGAAATGCTGAGAGATCAAAGTCTGAATTCAGAATTTAAAACGGTAGATATGCCCATCAAAAATATATTACACGGGAAAATAGCTACTAAGAAACTTCTTAAAGATATCGAGAAACGGTTACATTCGTGGCAAACTGTGCTAAGCAAATATGACAATATGGACTCACAACTAGTTGATATTAAAGAGTCTTTTGAAGTGACAGCACAGCTATCTCTTTCCGAGGAATTCGGTATGTTTGCGATAAATGGTTTGGATCGGACGATCTCACTCTGTGAACGGAAATGGACATGGCAAAGTATCTGCAAAATTGCCATTATAATTGCTTTAGGAGTGTTACAAATAATTGCCGGAGCATGCCTTGAGATTGTTACTGCTGGTGCCGCCACTAACATCGCTGTCGGTCTCATTGGCGAAGGAATCGGTGACATCATATTTGGTATGGAATGTGCATTTTCCGGGTATTGCACCTGGAAAGCGTATGCCAAACACAAAATAATAAGCGTATGCATTACGGCTATCACGGGTGGAATCGGTGCTTATCTTTCAAGAGGGGCCAAGTTTTCGAGATATGGTTACAAGATTGGGGATAGATGGGTACAACAATTGACAGGACGAGCACTGATCAAACAAGTTGGAAAACGAGCTCTTGCCAAACAAGTCATGATTAGGGTTGGAAAAAAGATAGCGGAAGGGGTTGCAACCGGTCTCTGCAACGCTGCAATAGACAAAGCCATTGAACACTTGGTTGATGAACAGTTGCAGACTGCATGTGAATCGATTATGGGCAGCATTAAAAGCGTAATTGCGAAGCTCGATGTTGTATCCCAGATGAGACGATTAAAGCAACAAGTGGGTCCAGAAGAAGCCGAAAGGTGTATTTGGCGCGTATACGATGATAGCATTAGCAATAGTGTAGAATGGAATGATCTTATGGCAAGCATATCTAAAATAGTTAGTACCGTCACCGGTGGAGTAGGCCAAGCTGCTGGCAAACTCAAACATTGTGGAAATGAATCGGCAAAGCTGTTGGGGAATATATCTCAGGTAATGTCTGAGACTCTCTCGGGGATTGCAACAGTGAAAGCTATAGGTGAATTATGCACCGTCACCGAAAGTACTTTGCAACATATATCAGATGGAATACGGGAGAAGATCCGAGAACTAGAAGCTGCATCTGTTGGTCATGAAAACAATGCTACCTCAATTAGCAATGATCAATCCTCGAATGACGCCACATTTGAAAATAACATCACAGCCGAATTACAACAGCGCATAGCAACACAGATTAAAGACAAGCTTGTTACTGATTTTGTAAGGCCCGCTATGCAATATTGTGCCTCAAAGGCACGAAAATATGCCGGAAAATCTATCCAAAAGACCTATTCGATGTACAGAAACTACCGTCATGAACAACAGTATCTTGAAATACAGAAGAAATATAAACCCGAAGACAAAGCGGAGGGTACTGTTATAGACAGAGCAAAGAGCAACGAAACAAACATGACCAAACAGGTCCACGAAGAGTACTGCCGAGAGATGACCAAATTGATGATGAAAACTAGGAGTCCCCGTCTTTTTGCTAATATAGTCAGAGAAGGTGTGCCTGTGGGAATCCATAGCACGCAGGCTATGGCAGAACTATTAAATAGAAAAATCATCATTAACGTGAGGAATAATGGCGGCGACAATACAATGACAATACCAAGCGATTTCGAACCAACCAGTGGAAAACGTAGTGGCGATCCTATTGTACTCGATTTTCACGCAGGTGAAGACGGTACCAGCGGACATTTCACAACTGGTTGTGGTGCAGCAGGGCAAGGAAATATAAGCCAATCGGCAGGGAGATACGATTGTTTGTTTGCAGCAATCAATGAATGTACAGGTTCCTCATTGGATAGAGAAGAAGTTGCAAGAGACATAGAACATAACCCAACCACAAGGCGACGCATAAAAAGGGGCATACATGCGCACTTCATGGGGAAAGGTGGTTTTGGAGGTATAGCAAGAACAGACGTAAGGAACAATAACATGAGCGGCAGAATTGACGATCTACGAAATTCCACTATCGATCATTCAAACCTGAGTATTGAGGGTAAAAAGAAACTGATGAAAAGTCTGATAGATGACAAACTTCATAACCATGAGTTTCTAAAAAGGGCAGAATTCATTAAATGGATTGAACTTTCAAAAAATGATGATTTGAAATCCAAATTAAATTTCGGCGATAAAAGTGATTATGACCACTTAGATCTGTTAAACCACATGCGCGTTGACACTATGTATGTCGTGCACGAGGAGAATGGACTGCTGTACGGACATAGTGCAACATTTAGCTCAAATAAGTTCAGAACGCAGAAACAAGATTCTTTTCATGGTGAAATCAAGGCGGCATTTTACAAAAACGATGAACAAGGCCGTGCTGATACAAACACACCTCATACCGCTCGAAGAGGAATTTTTAACGCATTAGTGATTCATACTGAACGGACCGACATCAATCGTGTTACCCAGTGGCAATATGAGGCTGAACGTACAAACATTATTAAGAATACGGATCATGATCTAGCCAATCCTGGAGATCGCGCAGAATACCTACGTGGATCAAATCGAGAGAGATACAAGACAGCCTGTGTAGCCGAGCTTTTTGCCCAGTCCCCAGACGAGAAGGAGCGCATTGGCTCAGTCAAACGTGAGGTAAAACGTAATCTCGACAGCAGAGATCCTTTTGTACCTTTTATTGAGTCGGAAGTAAAGAAAATACGGGGATCTACATATTCGTCAATGAAACAAATAGGCAGAGTGATGATGTCACCAGCTAACTGGGTAGAAAATCCAACCAATAATAATTATCTAGTGGAAAGACTACCAAGGGATAATATGGTTGGAGCTGATCGTAGAGCAAACAGAAGATAAGGGTTACGGAGACAAGCTCAATTGTTTCCCAGCCCGCTGATCGTCGGTCGGGAGTTTTCTATCAATCGTGGGTTCAAGTCGCCTTGAAACCAGGATTCCTTGTTTACCTCAAACAGTTCCTATCTAGGTCGGAAATTCTACAATCAAATTTTAATTCAGTGAGTGTTAGTTATCGGAGTCTCTTTCAGTGGCGTACCCAAGGGGTAACCCTGTCGGTAAAAACGACCCTCCGTCGGTAGATTTGCAATTTTGACCATGCGATTTTTTTTCGGCCGGTTATGCGGACAAGTTCATCGCTACCACCCCCCATGCCTCTCGTCGGTAGAAATATGCCCCCCCCCCCCCAGTTTCCAAAAGCTGGGTACGCCACTGGTCTCTTTCCGTGGTTTAAGCTGATAATCAAATTTAATTGTAGAATTTCTCCTCTACCCCATTCACTGTGTTCAACGTGCAAGGTCTATGCAGTGAGTGTCAGTTCGTCGTGATCACGTTATGCCGTTGATCCCGTGTATTCAGACGATTCACCCTGAACACGTTAAAATAGTTGCAGACCTCATCGTAAAGAGTAGGGGATCATTCCGGGTCTGTTACCTGTACAAAAAATCCACATCCTCTAGGTTTCAGGAGGCTTCCAGTATAGCTCCGGCCTGAGCTGCAATAGGAAGTTACAAGCACTAAGCACTAAGCGCTAAACATACCACCGAAGTATTTCTAGCTATACCCCGCTTTCAATTGACGAACTTACTAGTACTTCCAAATACTTACCAGCAACAGACACCACTACGATCAAAGACCGGTGCGGTATTTGAACATTTCATTTCCAAATTCGTTAAATCCAATAGCTGTCAATACCTAAAGGGATTGCTGCTGCAACATAGTTCAATGAAAATTTGACATGAAGCAGCCATTTGATGTAACCACTTTTGAAAAAAACCACACCTTTATTGATCATGCGCCTTGAGTCTTGTTATGTTTATAACCACTCCCAGGGGGTGAGATATATAACTGAGCTGCAAAAGAAACTTATCACATTATCACTTTATTGCATAGACAAATTCAACACTTAAGCGCTGAGCGTACTCAACTACGATCGAACTATTTGCGCTCTCACACATGCGCAGTAGCTCTACCAAAACAAAATGACGCAGCCTGATTGGTAAACGGTGGTCAACGGTTGCGCTTAGCGTTCGAGCGTTGTGAATTGATTCAAGATATATTATTGTAATTAAATGAATTATATTATATGTATATTTATTCAAATTATGACTATGGACAACAAAATTATATGATATCTTGAAGATTTAATACGAACTACGAAGTTTTCGTAAACTCGACATAATCGTTATCAAAATGCTACTGTATATCTTGCCATTGTGCTCATATGCAATCAAATGTATGCATTCAACAATCAACCAACGGCACTAGTATGTATGTTAGGGATGAACAACGTGTATTTTTTAAATTGATTACAGCCAATGATTGTAAATATTAATTGTAATTCTATATCAATTTAGTCATTTAACTTTGAATTTTACACGGTCAATGTGTAATTCCACTATAGATATCACGTGTTTTGTGTTAGTAATGGCTATTATGAAGGAAACAATAAACTCTATTCGAGCATCCCTTGGTAAAAAGGACATTATTATTTTTAATTTTAATCTGAAACAGCATCTCTATTATATTAGCGGTGAACAATGCTTTGCTATTGGTGCTTTTATTGTATTGTGTTCTTTTCATTGGCGCGCAATGAGCATGAGGCGTCGTTAATGAATATGTTATGGTAAATTTCTCTAAACACTTTTTTAGGTTTCACACGATTTGTATGTAGCAGCATCCAGCATTTATATGTAGCATAATGTTAAGCTTACGAATGGTATACATGTAATTGTTTTGTAACATCGATCGACATTATGGTTTTCCACCTGTACGAACAAATTCTGTAAATAACAATAATCTGCAAACTTCTATGATTACTTTGTAAGACAATGATAACATCTGTGAATACCAAGTTAAGTGTTATGTATCCATTTCTGTTGATGGAAATTATGTCCGTTAGGTGTTGTTTTTCCAATATGATGACAGTTTATTGATTTATCCGGTACACATCATTGAGAATTTGTATAAGACTGAATCAAATCCTGATTCAAATGTAAACTGTATGAACATTGATGCAACGTATATTGTTGTAATTATATAATATATAGAGTTTGATGTATATTGAGTATTGAAGCAAATTTATAAGAATATTAATGCAAAATTATATGACATTGATAGCAAGTATATGAATAATAATAATGATTAATTATTAGATTTTGAAAAATCTATATTATCGTCTCACAAATTATGTAAACTGTATGATCATTGATGCAACGTATATTATTGTATTTTTATATATTATTATAATATAATGGAATTTGATGCAATTGTATATGAGTAGTGAAACAACATTATATGAATATTAATGCAACATTATACGACATTGATGAAAATAATACTATTAGTTATTAATGACAGATTTTGTAAACTAGTTATAATCGTCTTACACATTATTACTGTAATTTCTGTTTCATGACTGAACCACGTCCTGTTATGTCAAATAAATGTATACACATTATTTAAACCGTGTGAAAATTGACGCACAGTTTATTATTGTAATCATGAACGTTATGGATGTTGATGCAAAATAATATGAATATTGATGCAAACGTATGACATATTGATGCAAATTATATGATTAATATTAAAGATATCATGTTAAGCTTTTAAATGGTATACATGTAGTTGTATTGAACATCGATCAACATAACATTTTTCCGCCTGTACAAATGAAAGCCGAACAATATCTGTAAGTAATAATATCTACAAACTTCCATGATAACATTGTGAGACAATGATAAAATCTGTGAATACCAAGTGCATCCATTTATATTGATGGAAATTATGTACGTTAGGTGTTGTTTTCCAATATGATGACAGAGCTTGATGCAAATTTATATGAGTATTGAAGAAAAATTAATGAATATTAATGCAAAATGATATGAGATTAAGAAAATTATATGAAAAAAAATAATCAAATACGATGGTGCTACATTATTGATACACTTATAAACATACATAACATATTTAAAGCGACTTCTATCCTGAATAGGAAGCCAGTGGAGGGATGCAAGCAGATTCAAAGAGCGCTCATCCCTTCCACAAACAAAGACAAGCCGTGTGGCCTTGTATTGGAGACGCTGAAGCCGCCTAAGATCGATATCCACATAGCGCACATTATAATAGGAGTGAATTGGCATTGTAGATGCGGTAAAGGGCAAGCGCCCGAACGGCACTGTGACAAAATGCGATTGACTTCATATTTTCACACGAAATTAGTAATGGATATGTTAATCTTATAATGTTTAAAAAATATTCAAAAATCAAATTGGTTTTGAAAACAAGATGGCTTCTTTTCATTATTGCAGGTTTTGTTTTGCATTACAATTCATCATCTATTATGCATACCCAGAATAAAAACGTTTAATCCATCAATCCAATAAACGTGATTCAAGATACAGGGTGAGTCAAAAAGACTGCAATAGTGGAAAGAAGCCATTTTGTTTTCAAAACCAAAATGAATTTTAAAACTTTTTAAACGTTGCAAGAATGATGTATTTAATCCTAACTTTGTGTAAAAAAATGAAGTCGATTGCATTTTTCATTTGTCTTTGGTGACCATCTTTGCTGCACAACCAAATGAACCTGTTTTAAAATTCATTTTGGTTTTGAAAACAAAATGGCTTCTTTCCATTATTGCAGTCTTTTTGACTCACCCTGTATAACATGCTATAGCTTCCTGTACCAACCAAAACAATAACAATTACAGCAACCGGTGTACCGGACCTATAACCCTTATTTTCTAGGGTGATGATGTTTGGATTTATTGGATGGACCATGAAACGGTAGCCCTATTATATACAGTAACTTCGAGACATAAGAAGGTCATTCAATGCGTTCTTCATCATTTCTCATAACAACAGTACTATTCCAATGAAATAGTCCATGATGGTAGTTCTGAGTCTTAAACAAATCATGTTTACGAAAATCGTTGAGTTTTGGCGCTACTCTTATAACTTCTGTAAGATGATAAAAACTAGGGTGCCTTTGAAATGCATATTGCATTCTGTTGCTGTATCGTCTTGTTAACAACAATGCTCTTTTTTTATAGATTACCAGCTAACGAACACTATCGTCTTCAGAAAATTCAAAACACTGCAGCTCTCATACTCACATTCTCTAAACGATCTTACTCCATTTGCTTGCGCTCGGAGAATTATTTTCAAACCATTGCTGATTGTATATAAATGTATCAACAATGTTGCCCCATCATATTTATCTGAATTGTTATCAAACTATGTGCCAACTCGCACTCTCGTTCTGGACACGTGCATCTTCTTCAAGCAACTATATCTAAACGCACTTGGGGAGACAGATCATTCGCCATTGCAGCTTCTCGTCTCTGGAATGAACTTCCTATCAATATAAAAACTGCAAAAACAGTAATAATCTTTAGAAATCTGTTGAAAACACATCTGATGTCTAAAGATATTTTGCAATAATTCAGTTTCTTCCTTCTTCATTGTATACCGTATAGCTTTATCGTCCATTCTTTTTATGTGAGATCGGTAGGCTCTTGCATTTTTATTGTTGTTCATCGTTTTTATGTATACTGTATTATATGTTCGTGCCTTGGGCGCTCTCATTTAGATTGGATATGTGCCTTGTCGCTAATATTGTTATCATTATTATTATTAGTTTTATGATTAGTAATGTTATTATTATTATTAATGTTATTATTATTATTGTTATTAGTGTTAATATTAGTGTTATTATTATTAATATTATAGTGGTCCGTCTCTATTTGCCCCAAACATTGCTCTATTTCATTTGAAAGTACATGATGTATGGGCACTGCTTTATTATGTATGACAAGTGCAGCAATAAAAATCCTTTCATTTGAACTTCATTAAAATTGACGTGTTAATGGTTTAGGGTTTTTCGGCAATTATAACTGCGTGCAATTCATTATATTTCAAAAGATCAATAACTTTCAAATATCACTATACATGTTATTGTGTACCTAATTAAGGTTCACTAAGGATGAATAATACCGGCAAAAAATGTATGAAGTGTTTAAATGATGTGAAAGTTACAGTTGTTTTTAAACGTCTTATTATGCTGATCACATACTTAGGTCGCTAAACGAGTTTTCATTTAGTATGGACGACGTCAGGCGATTTGCCAACAGTAAGGACAGATTACACCAGGTCGACAAGACTGAATCGCTGCAGTTGATTTCAATCCACCTCGTGCACGACCGGTTTGTTTGATCAGTCGAGTAGCTGTGAGAGATTTGTTTTTACCACTTTTTCATAGTTCGTTTGAGCGACTCCAAAGAGTACACTATCACCATTACTTGGTAGCGACGATGCATGTTAGTTATGCTTAAACAAATAATTGATCTCAAAAATTGATTTAAAAAATATAATCATTGGCATTCCAAAAATAAACCAAATCAAGTTATCTTGAATATACTCTTATACGAGCGGCATTCAATAAATACCTGCAACCATTGAAAATCTTTGAACCGTGACATGTGTCAATAAAATAAACTAATGATACTTAAATTGTAAGTATTAACCCTTTCTCACGGAAAATTTCAAACATGTGGGTCATTTTTATCATGTTATTGCAGGACTATAAACATCATGGTCTCTGGGCACTGAAAATTGACAAGAATCAGCATTATAAATCAAGCGCCAATATTAACACTGTTAACGCATGTATCTTAATGCATACCACAAACTTGTCTCTCAAACTCCGCCATTGTAACATTTAATTCCCTAACCTGTGCCCTGAGATCACGGTATGCACAGTGTTGAAATGTAATAATAAAAATAACCTACGTGTTCGAAAATTTCTGTGAGAAAAGAGTACGACTTACAGTTTAAGTATCATAAGTTTATTTTACTGACACGTGTCACGGTTCAGAGATTTTCAATGGTTGCAGGTATTTATTGAATGTCCCTCGTAGGATACCGTGTAAATAATGTGAAACATAAACAAAAAGCATTACTTATCTTATGATTTACAGCCGACAAACAGAATGTACTTACGTATATCAAGCCATTTTGATACCCCACATGGGACATGGCTAAGAAGTTCAGTAAATTTAATAACGCACGCTGGCTACGTATTGAAAAGACATAGACAACTACCAGTGTGTATGGCCAACTTGTGTCGTCATCCAGTAGGAGTGTAGAGAACTGAAACAAGTCCCCCGCATTTAGGTAACAACACTTTTTATGAAAGTGTCCGAAAAAATGTGACGATGTCAATAAATCGATCAGACTTTTATTTATATATAAAGGCCAATAAAACACCCCGAATGACATAAAAAACTTTTAAAGAAATTATGTGGCAATTAATTTAATAATTAATTATTCATAATAGTTCAAACCCAAAGCAATATTCAGACCTCAAACCACACCACTGTTAATTTCAAAACACAGAAATAACATCTTCCATTTTAATTAATACTGCTTAATCCCCAAAACGTGTGCTGTCCCGGATCGTACTCCCATTACCCAAACGCGGCATAAAAACACAAAGCAATTTAGGTAAGCATAAGGTACATTCGACTTGTTACTGGGTCCATCCCAGTATTGAATTCGTCTTACGAGCTCTGAGTCATGGCTCAAGGACTGCAGTGTTGCCAACTCAGATTAGTTCAAAACCGCGGCCCAAGTGTCCTCTAAAACCGCGACCCGCGACAAAAATTGTTGTGTTCCCATAGAAAATACAGTGTAGCTTGACTTTTCCCTAAGACTAATAGTTATATTAGTCTCAGTTTTCCCAAACCGTGGCCCCCGTTTTTTTGCCCGCGGTGCAGGGGACAAAAGTAGCCCAATAGTGCGGCCAAACCGTGGTGTAGGCAACATGTCTCAAAAAAGTCTTAAAAAAGTCTCAAACAGTGTTGCCAACCGTGATGTTCCAAACCGCGGCCCAAGTGTGCTCTAAACCGCGGCTCACGACAATAAGTAGCCCAATTATATTACGATCCTGTGTACTAAGGTCATTATATCATGTGTTACGGTTGATTGGGGGAGAACCTTGTTGGTTACGGTCGAGTTTATTATCAAAGGCGCTAATCCGTATATAAGTTTGTCGTGGCCAGTATTTGGCTTTTGCATGTCTCAAGGATCTAATCCCCCTGTGCAAACGTCGGCGGTAATGTGTGACGCTTGGTCGAAGGTAGACTTTGGATTCTGTTGACGGTGAAATGACCAACCGGAAATCATAAATATTATGCTAATCATTAAACATGTTGATCCTCTCTGTGCTACGGTGCATCGTTCTTGGTTAGTCAGTCAAAGGGAAACTGTGGCTTCTAAAGCTCGCGATATTATCAACTTTGAAGCCAGGAATTCGCGCAGTCGCAATGACTCGAAAGACCGGGGGAAGGACCTATGTTTCAGTTGGGTGGCAAAGTGTTGTTGTTTTTGTATTTTCAAGTGGGCGAATGCCCGGGGGAGGGAGGGCACTGACGTTGGAAAGGTGTTCAAAACACTGGAGGAAAATCGCGAACATTTTCATTACAAAGCCCCATTTTTTTAAAGACATCGATAAAATCAGTTTAAAAATATTTTTTCGTCATAAAAAAATCTCTTGGTTCAGTTCGTACTCTACCCTGAGACTAATATAAGTCTCAGCTCTACCTCTGTACCTGATCCCCTTTTTGATACCGTGGTCAATTTTTAATTTTTTTTTATCAGTATTATAGGCGAAGTTTTTTGTGCTGGTATTTTATAACAAACTTCCTACAACCCTTACCCCTTGAAGTCTAATGGAATATTCAGCTTTAAACACAAATACATTACATGCTTACAAGAAATCAGGATATATGACAGCAGTGTTGATGGAATCGTCGCTGTTCTGCTGACATACCGGCACATTACAACAGAAATAAGTAAAGAGATGTGCCGGTATGTCAGAACAGCGACGGAATGTTTAGAAGCCATAAAGCAAATATAACGCTTGTTGAAGACAATAGCGGCGTGTTAGCCCAAATACGTACTTGAGTGGTTTATTGGCTCATCAATTGACCGGGTACTTGAAATTAATGCCAAGATTGTCATCGCGCACGGGAAGCTACAGCCATTCTTGCCGGGGGGGCACTCATATGCCGTATCTACGTAGGCTTATATACAATGTACGTTAGCACAGCAAATATTTGAAGGCCTATAAGAATAGTCTTAGAAATTCGAAACTTAACTGGTATTTTTTATTGATTGGCAAAAAAATAATACAATATACGAAACCAGTCCCAACTGAATAGCAAAAATACTGGTTAAAAACTGTTTTTCTCGATAAAGAATTGATTTTCTCAAGAAAAAAATAGGTCTCAAGAAATGTGTTTTTTCCTCCTCAAATCCAGTCATTCATTGTTGTCAAGGCCCCTACTGCTTTCCAATAAATGTGTGTACACCGCCCGGGGTACACCGTACACGTCAGTGGCGTAGCTAGGATTTTTTTCAGGGGGGGGGGGGGGAGGCAAGATTTCAAAAACCTTCGTAAATAAGGACCACAAATTTCGCACGGTCCAAAAATTTCGCAGTCCAAAAGCAGCACAGTCAACAATCCGCAGGATTTTAATCAATTTTTCAAAAATAATGGCATTTATTTATTTAAAAAAGGGAAAATGTTATTTTTAAAACGTTAAGACGCATAAAAGCACTATCTCCAGAGAGTGGGGCGGGGCACAAAGGGAGGCGGGGGCACACAACAAATTCTGTCGGGGGGGGGGGGGGGGGGGAACTACCAGCCCAAATTTTAAATATCCTACCCATCAATTTTGCCTTAAAGACACAAAAAATCTGCCAAACCCTAACAATATGTAGAGCATATAATGTTAGTTAGGGTTAGTCTAAACACCAAACATGATTATTAAAACAATCTCAATACGTCAAGCATAAATATTTCCATTATTGCATTAGTTGTTATTTATGCAATTGCAATCCGGGCATGGCGGGGACCGTACACGAGTGTACACAAAATGGTGCCCGGCTAGGCCTATGCGGCCGGGGGAGTGTACGCGGACGTACAAACTGTGCCCCCGCTAGCCGAGGCGTGTAGCGGGGACGTACGCTAAGGTAACAAATGTACACCCCGGACGTTTGCTTTGAATAAGCTAGAGATGCGATGCGCTTGACGGAATAAGCCATATTGAACACATAGAAATGCATTCCGTTATGGTTGCAGAAAGAAGTAAGCGACCTTGGGACTGTAGTGAATACATTGTCCTGGGAAATGGGTGGCCGTGTACACTTTGTCCCAGACAAGGGGCCGGGACTGTTAGTAGCGGGGACGTGTACAAGAAATGGTGCCCGGCCATGCGGGGACCGTAAACCCGGGACGTACGTCACATGGGCAATTTGTACGTCCCGGCCCTAATCCCCGCTATACCCGGGTCCCCCGGGGCAGGGGATGCAATTGATAAGTGCATTAATAATTTTGAGTAACAAAATCCAATTAATTTTGTTGTCTATTAAGCTGTATATGGATCAAAATGCTCCAAATTAGATGAATCAAGTTTGTGTGTACCGGTTCTGGCATGAGCCTGAGCACGGAGAGGCAGACGGGAGTATGCAGAACTGAATTATATCTTAACTATTTGGTAAAGATCATTTGTGTCAATTCCACGTGGTTTATAGAACCGGAGATATATCTTTAGTGACATTTTAGAACACTTTAGACCCCGTGCCGTATCGAGAAGGGGGGAGTATGCAGAACTTAATTCAACCGTAAATATTCAGTAAAGATCATTAGTGTCCGATTGAAACTTTCCACGGGCATGCGTCTGTAGACGACATTCCAAAAGTTCACAAAATGTCTAAACACATGACATATTGTAGCAATTCCACGTACTAATGACATTTTAGAACATTGTAGACCCCGTGCCGTACCGAGAGGGGGGGGGGGGGGGGGGGGGGTGAGAGGGGGGGGAGTATGCAGAACTTAATTCAACGTTAAATATTTAGTAAAGATCATTAGTGTCATTAACACTTTCCACGCGGCATGCGTCTGTAGACGACATTTCAAAAGTTCACAAAATTTCTAAAAAATGACATATTGTAGTATCAATTCCACGTGGAGATGTATCTTTACTAATGACATGTTAGAACATTTCAGACCCCGTGTCGTACCGAGAGGGAGGGGGGGGGGGGGGCGGAAGTATGCAGAACTTAATTCAACGTTAAATATTTAGTAAAGATCATTAGTGTCATTAACACTTTCCACGCGGCATGCGTCTGTAGACGACATTCCAAAAGTTCACAAAATGTCTAAAAAGGACATATTGTATCAATTCCACGTGAAGATGCATCTTTACTAATGACATTTTAGAACATTGTAGACCCCGTGCCGTACCGAGAGGGGTGGGGGCTGAAGTATGCAGAATTTAATTCAACGTTAAATATTTAGTAAAGATCATTAGTGTCATTAACACTTTCCACGCGGTATGCGTCTGTAGACGACATTTCAAAAGTTCACAAAATTTCTAAAAAATGACATATTGTAGTATCAATGCCACGTGGAGATGTATCTTTACTAATGACATGTTAGAACATTTCAGACCCCGTGTCCTACCGAGAGGGAGGGGGGGGGGGGGCGGAAGTATGCAGAACTTAATTCAACGTTAAATATTTAGTAAAGATCATTAGTGTCATTAACACTTTCCACGCGGCATGCGTCTGTAGACGACATTCCAAAAGTTCACAAAATGTCTAAAAAGGACATTGTATCAATTCCACGTGAAGATGCATCTTTACTAATGACATTTTAGAACATTGTAGACCCCGTGCCGTACCGAGAGGGGTGGGGGCTGAAGTATGCAGAATTTAATTCAACCTTAACTATTTTGTAAAGATCATTAGTGTCAATTCTACGTGGTTAAGTACCGGTTCTGGCATTTTATTACAATGTAACAAAACCTCCTTTATGGAAACTGAAGTAATAAAAGATGACCATTTACAAATACAAACCAACATTCCATCTAAACAGTACTTACCTTTCAAACGGTGTTATGCATATGACTGTGGTCCATCGTGACAATTAGACTAAAATATAAACATTTGCTTTACTTGTAGCACACAAATTCCTTAAATTGCAATATTGTTCTTGTAAACAGATTTAGAATATAGTTATAAGCTATATAGTTTAATTAGTTCCATCATAGCAAGATACAGGGTGAGTCAAAAAACTGCAATAGTGGAAAGAAGCCATTTTGTTTCCAAAACCAAAATGAATTTTAAATTTCTTTAAACGTTGCAAGAATGATGTATTTAATCCTAACTTTGTGTGAAAAAATGAAGTCGATCGCATTTTCGTCTGTCTTTGGCAGTGACCCTCTTTGGCAGTGACCCTCAACCAAATATACCTGTTTGTCCACGAGCAGAGGGATTTTCATTTGAAATGGCACACATTGCATTTTCATATTTGAATATCCCGCCAACAAAAAAAAGGAAAATGTCACTTTTTTATTAAAATTTAGAATATTATACGCTTTCATAGCATAGGTATATGATGATTATAATTGATTATGCTAAGTTACATGTAAACAAGAAAGGATGCCATCAAATTCCAATAACATCACAAATGAACTTAAGTTTCCAAATTTGACTGAGTGACACATTTTGCGATCTGATGCATATTTTGGGTATCTCGTGGACAAACGTGTGAAATGGGTGCACTGATTAAAAGGTTCAAATTAATTTTGGTTTTGAAAACAAAATGGCTTCTTTCCACTATTGCAGTCTTTTTGACTCACCCTGTATATTCAGCTATTATCAATCCGCGCACACAATTTATCCAAGCCTATAAGAACGATTTTTGCAAACAAAACAAAAATGCAAGTGTTTTAATTGCCTACTCTTCCACAAATTAAATCATATGTAAACAGTTTCCGCCAATTTGGAACTAAGTAAACTATAGCACTAAAAATAATCGCAGAAGGAATATATTCTAGAAATTTCGTTTTTAATGAACAAACTACAACTATTTTTATAGTAAAGATGTTGTATGTGTGCATAATAAACATTGTTCGGCAAAAAAATCATACACTTGTCCCATTATTTTGAGTCCAATCAAACTAGATAGCACCCCCTTCTTGGCTAAATCGCTGCTTCCACTTTCACTTTACATAACCCACATCCACGTAAATGCGCCAATTAAAAATATATACAAAATTGAAAATAATATGATTAGCTTTGTAAATATGTCATGTCCATCAACTCAATTTTTTAATAACCATGTTTATGCACCAATTCAGTAAAACAGCATACCCCACGGTAACCTTAATATTTCAATGGGGACATTGTCACTCATCTCATTATATCAGTTCGTCTGAAATCTGATAAAGACTGTTCCCCTTACAAATATACAAAGGATGAGACCAACTCTATTCACTAACAGGACCCAGTCAGGTTTTGTTCAAAATCTCAAACCACAAACCCCGAGAACCGCAAAAACCGAGAACCGCGAAAGCCGAGAACCGCTCTAGTTTATTCGTATTTCCCCCTGATACTTCTTGCAGAAAACTACTCAAACGATTTCTAGAGCTCTTCGGAATTGTATACACTGTCAACATTAGTGCTGAATGCTGATATAAGCTTGACTGTCATCTATCTCACCATGTGTAATTACTTTTCAATTTAACTCCAGGTCTATTTTCTTTATAAATAAGCCGATTCAAAGTTAATGGAAATGTGTTTTACAAGTAACCAGGTACTCTTAAATTCATGTTATTGACTTATTTTAAGAAGATGTACCATTTTATAGTGCTCACAATAAACATTGACGCATCTGAGTGCTAGAATGAGTTTGGTTGTCATTATTTCTCACTATATGTTAAGCTACTTGATTCGATTTGAACGGGAAGCGAATTGTCACTGATGGGTTGCTCGAAGCAATGGACGCACACGGGGTTGTCCTCACGTTAAGCATGTTAAGTACGCGAGGCCCCACAAACGGTGCAACGGACATCCGTGTCTGTTTGAAAACAATCGCAGTGGACTTCATGGGCCAAATAAAGCTTAGTAATGTACAGCCTCACTGTGCTATATATTGACTTTGGGTCCCAAATTCTGAAGTGTACATAGCCCGATACTGGAACATCCAGCATTGTACTGGAACACCCAGTATCGTTCGATACTAGAATAAAGTCAGTGTTCCAGTAACGACAGATACTGGCACATATAAAATGTTCCAGTATCGGGTGATACTGAACATAATTATGTACCAGTATCGTTCAATACTGGGACAAATCTCACTGGTATTGTTACGATCACTGCTACATAATATATCGTTAACCATAATTGGCTTAGCAATGACCGAGGTCGAAGTACCTATAGAGTTCACTTTACGGACAATCAAATGTAATCAACCACAAATGTGTTTTAGCTTCTTATGGTATCAAAACAAGGTTAAGGTCTATTCAACTAATAAAGATACAAAGAATCAATATTAGGCAATCATATATTACACAGAACACAGCGTACACAGCGACACAGAACCGCACTGCCAGCAGCACTTTTAGGCGCATGCACACAACTTCTATCCCATACTGCAAACATGGTTTGTTGGTGTTCTCGCTCGCCTATCACTACGGCGACCCGGGTTCAATTCCTGGGAGCGGCGGACCTAATTATTTTGTCCCCCATATTCTCCGCCTGTTCTTCGGGCCATCCCCACTGCAATACTTCTAGGGTATAAGGTTATTATGTAAAGGTCGGCAACATTTACCCCCTCTGATAACTTGGTTACGAAACATCGGATATATGACAAAATATTGATATTTAAAGAATCATACGCATCATAAGTTAAAAGATGTTTTTCTTTTTAAAAACAAAATAATATGGATGGAAAATGCGTGAATATATGTGGCACCGTTCATAACACGTTTACGCTAAATTGACATATTACATTATAAATATACATAATACCCCTGTCACACATGCGTCAATCTGTAAAAGACGGGACATTTTCAATCTTTTGATTTAAGAGAGTGAGAGCGCGGAAAACTGTCCGAAATTATCCATTTTGAAATCAAGGTCACTAAAACCCTAAAACGGGATCAAAACGCCAACCCAAACGCAGTCAAGATCTCCCCGAACCCCTCCGTGATGCAGTGGGAACTGGCTGGAACGTGAGAGGGTCGTTAGAGGGTCTCCATGGTCGCCCTTGAGCGCCAGTGCACCGCGCTTGTTTTGTACATGCACACAACAAGCCTTCAGAGCGTTGCGCCCTCTCCTGTCGTTCTATGTACATGTATACATTATGTTGTTCACTTGTCAACCTCCAAGAACAGACTTTGAATAATATTGACCTGTTTTAACAAATTGAATGTTATACAATTTCCTTAATTAATAATATTAAATATTCCGGTTACATGCGGGTAATTTAATTACTTGCAAATTATGGCTAAATGGACAAAACACACAATCACATTTGCCATATGAGTGCCCCAGACTGCGGCAGCCCCTTTCAGATATAATGCATCAAAGACAATCACATTTTATATGCTAAACATATTCTGCCACAACTATCACTTTTTGTTGTGATCCATAATAATATGGTTTTCTTATTGAACCGATATGAGCAGGGACATACACATCATGATACTATATAGCTATATCATTTTAATGTATTCAGATTCAACGATGTTATTGATACACCTGTCAGATATAGCAATCATTAATCAAAAGTGCAGATCTCATGTGCAGTAGTGGCCCGAAGTATTGATCAGGATTTGTACTACACGATTGCAAATAGTATTTTCTTCATGTTTGAGTCAACAACTTAAAACAGTTCCTGACCATGTGCTTATGTAAGCTCATTCACTCGGTACTAACATTAATTACATGTATGGATTTATTTATTTTCCATGCCATTGAATTTTGCAATCACAAAAAAATAAGAAATGAAATTCCTAAATATAACACTTTCCACGCGGCAATCGTCCGCAGAAAATAGTTTTAAAAGTTCACAAAATGGAGGCGGATGTTATAATATTACAGAGTATCGCATATAACGCGGGAAAACAAAGATGCACACATAGATTAAAAGTAAATAAAAAGGATCCCTACACGATACCTGATATAACCGTTTAGATACCTCTTATTTGTGCGGGTAGAGAAAACAACAAATTAATCCTCTGTCAAGCTGCTATTTATATTATTAAATAAGGGAATATATTTCAATTTATTTCTATGATTTATAGCACGCGTGATTCTGACCCCTTTTCGAGGTTATTACATCGAGACTACAACTCCCAGAGGGCGTTATCAAATTACACGTCAGAGGAATATTCGATCAATACGAACATCCGTAAATTGTACATAACTTAATCATTGGATTTGATTTCCATTCTTGTTTTTCCTAATCGTCATGGGAATATTGCGTCCGGAAACGCAAACAGACTAATCGGCCCCCGATATTATGTGTAAGTCTTGTGAAGTAAAATAGGTCAGTAACGATACTTCTCCACATCTACCTTTCCAACATGGCCATTTATCAATTCTACCTTCAATCACGATTCAATAGGTCAATATCAGTAAAAGCTGGTCTACCACGCTAAGTCTTGCTCCATGTTTTGGAATCCAGTGTAAGAGTTTTCTCATATGTCCTTATGAAGCAGTGTCCGAAATATCTTGCTCTACATTCTCTGATAACTTCCGGGACTTTAGTAGGTAGATCCCCGTACAGGTCTTCATTTGTCACATGCTGTCCAATGCTGATACTGGTACAAAATTATGTTCCAGTATCGCCCGATACAGGAAAATTGTGTATGTACCAGTAACGGCCGATACTGGATCACTGACTTTGTACCAGTATTGAAGTGTCCCAATATCGGACGATACTAGTACATTCCAGAATCTAGGACCTAAAGTACACTTTTTGCTGGTAAAGTTTTAGCTGCAGCAGCAATTGCAGTTGCAGTTACAGCCAGGCCGATGAAAGCAGAAAAGAGCAGTGTATTATATATATATATAGATGATGTTGTGGCACAAGAGCAGGAACAGCAAGACCACTTTGGAGCAATCGGTAACAGCAACAGCAGTAGCAATAGCAGCAGCACCAACAACAACGCAGCAAAACAGTTTGTTTACCGTTCAAATGGGGCTTTCACAGTAATGATAATGACATGACACCATACCGGTATTAGCACGATGTACTATGGAGTGAAAGCTAATTGTATTATGCATCATTGTATCTGTCATTTATTGTGGTACGTGAGTATTGTCTTATTAGATATGCCATAGCATCAAAGAGACAATACTCACGCAAAAGTGGATAAAGCATCACGAAAACAAAATGTATAAAGATGCTCACGCATACTACACAAATGCAATTGAAATCATCTGAAGGCACATTGTTTCTTGATTAAATGCACTTCTTGACACCAGGTCACATTTATGATGTACAATATTTGTCAGTTCTGAGTCATTTGCTTGTTAATTCTACTTCTAGTGATGCCTTGCCGTAACTTATTTCTATCGTAAACACCCTGAAGGTGGCGGTAACACTTGTAGTAAAGATCTTTCCTTGAGCCTATCGATAATGATGTGTTAATGGTTTAGAGCCTTAGAAAGAAATTATCATATCGTGCAATTAATTTATAATTCAAGCATTCAATACCGTTCAAACGTCGTGACATTAGGCTACAAGGCCCGCTTAGCAGCGCTATAAATTCATGTAAATTGGTGCCCTAAAAACCGGCACCAAATTTAAATATTCGCCTTCCATCGAAGCTGGTTGCTATATGACATAATTCTCGTGTGCAATCAACCGGCTGCAACATAATGGAAACTCACCCATGCAGTTAACAGTAGTACCGCTCGTACTCGCCCCGAATTTAAATATGATTGCCTGGCTGTACACGCGCACTGGGCAATCCTGTCGTAGTAATTGATAACAATAGGTTTATCAGACCGAATTAATAGCGCTCCTAAGCGAGCAATTTACAATTTAATCATGAATGTAGTTCCGTCGAAACTAATGGCAGCACCCACGAACGGTAAAAACAGCATTTGCAGCCTGTGAAGAATTCAAATGAAATTAAGCAGATATCAGAATCTGATAAGATCATTCCAGATTGGCTATTTTGTTTGATCTTATATTTACCGGGTAACAGCTATTTGAAATACAACATGTTACCAAACTTTCCATAACTGCAAAACTCATGACTGACTTGATATAATAGTGATACCAACGCTACAGAGAACTAGCAATGCAAACTGTTTCTTAAAATCCATGTAAATCTTATTCGTCCAAGGACAGATTTTTCCATTTCATCCAATAACACTATCAATAATTATTTGATGGTTTGGTATACTCTTGGGAAATTTGAAGATTATCATGTCATCAAAATTCTCAAATAGTATGAATTTCTCATCAACACGTTATTTGACCGAAGGACGAGTACTTATGTGGTCGTTGCTTATAGAAAATTGTGTATTACAAACACGTGTGTTTTAAAGGAGGAATGCATTTAGTTGGTTTTAAATTGACAACTGAGTAATATTAAACATATTCAGACACATTATCCATAGAATTTATTGATCCGATTCGAGGAAATTGTATTGATACATTGTCATGTTATTTAATAATAATGCAATCGTTCATAGATTTCAGTTATACAATTTATACGCTGGATTTGATTTGGAGACTTTCGAGAGTATACAGGGTGTATCAAAAAAATTAGGACTCTGTTTCATGACGGTGTAATTCATATTATAATCATTGGACCATGACCAATTTAGTCTCAATGTAAAGCCCAATTAATTATTATGATATCCTGAAAATAAGAGATCAATCCGATAAAAAATAAGAAAACTAGCGTACACTAAATTGGTCATGGTCCAATGATTATAATAAGAATTACACCGTCATGAAACAGAGTCCTAATATTTTTGATACACCCTGTATTAAAATATATTAATGCATCCTACTTGAGTTTAATATGATTAAAGGTATATTATGTGATCTTTCCAGGGAACGCCCTCAACATCGAACAAAAAATTGAAAGCAGATTTTCTTGCAGATTTACATTTCTGATCATAAATCGTACATACATTCCAAGTTACAGGGCGATACGATTCTTAACTACTTCAAAATCATGGTTTTAGAGTGAAAATAAACTGTCGGGATAACACGACAGTTTATATTTTCACTCTAAATTCACTCTAAAACCATGATTTTGAGGTAATTAGGAATCGTATCGCTCTGTAACTTGGAATGTATGTACGATTTATGATCAGAAATGTAAATCTGCAAGAAAATCTACTTTCTAAAAAAAATCATGAATAGAGGGCGCCTCTGGAAAAGATCACATAATATGCCTTTAAGATCGTATATCAAAGCTTATTTAGAAATTATAAAGCCAATGCGTACAAAGTCCGTATGTATTCTGGTAGTAAACGCAGACATTTACCCACTTCATTTAGTTGTGATTTGAGCGCTTTAAAAGGCAATTTACCGAAGGAAAAAAGCAACATGGTTCAAGGTTTGCTAAACCCAAAACAAACCACAAAAATGGTTAATCATGTGCAAAGCGAAAATAAAATATCGCGCGAAAAATTAGTAGAAAACTAGGTCATTCCAAACACGATGTATCGCATATGGTGTTTACAACTAGATTAATTTCCAATCCTACAAATTAGTGATATCAAATCTTCCGATAATCTAACACACTATTAAATTTGATATTAATTTTAAAGTAGTATTCTTAGCTAGCGATGTTGATTATGGCAGGACTTTGTCTTGTAAAACAGGCGATTGCGCATTAGTAAGTCAGATAATATAGATACTGTCATCTTAGATTGAGATTCTTATTGCTCCCGTACTTTAGTGATAGTGATTCCAAAAATTGTAATGACATTCAATAATTGTGACATTTTTGAAGAATTTTTTGACATTCTGGAATGTCGTCTGCAGACGCCTGCCCTCGTGGAAAGTGTTAAGAGTTTAAGGCAGCGCTGTAAAACTAATACGAATAACTCATACGTATAGATGATCCGAACGTAATACTCATACGTATAGTGACTAAAAACTATACTTAGAGCAAAAATATTAGTTATTTTAATAATAATATAAATTATTATTATCTTTACGCACTTTCGGAGTAATTCTGTTATACCCTTTACAGAGGTATTCATAGTGCATGATTTTTAAGAACGACGCATACTACTGATGTAGGTGTGTAGGGTATAACAGAATTATGCCGCACTTTCTTTTTTTTCTTTACGCATTGTTATCATTATTATATTTGCATCGGTTTTTCCTTCAATTTTCGTGAGTGTTTGGACGTCTGCTGTTGCAAAGTATTGCATTGCGTTAGTCGTGCGTATAAGTCACTTATACGTCTGAGTCATACGTATTAGTTTTGCACTGCGACCTAAGTAAAATATGTAAATTGTAAATCAATTTAACATATACGTCACAACTGACGACATCCAAGCTTATTAAACTTGTACTCAGCGCGTATACTGTTGATAGCTCATGATACCCCTTCTTTCCATGGCAACTAAGCACGTCAAACAGGAAGTATAAAATAGGTAGGATAACAGTACCTGTTTACATGCAAAATTTCGAAAATAAGTGTACTGTTGATGTTGAATAGGAAAGGGATTCCACATGGGGAGACATGATTACAACATTTATAGCGCTTATCAATGTTTACATTGTAAACAAATTTAACGAACTCCGAGGCCTGATGAGTGTTTTGCTTTAAAAGAAGTATCGATGGGAAACTTAAGCAAGTACTAGGCTACATTTCCGCGGGCTTTTTATACCTCTTTTGGTGTATGAGAGTAAGATCCGGGAAAACAAAATTCAGTTATATGTTAACTTGATCTTTTTAAAGCTAAATGTGGAGAGAGCATGCTTGTACTCAATGAGAAAGTATCAATGAGAAAATTCTCGCAGCGCCTTATACTAGTACTATAGGCTACATTTATTTGCGCTTTTTATTCCACGTTTGGTGTAATAGGAACAATATCCGGGAAAACCACATTCACTGATGTGATAACTTGAGCTTTTTTAAAGCTAAATATAGAGAACATGTGGTTCGCTCTATTGGAAGGTGATTGCGTGGGCTATAGTTGTGGCGCTGTTAGTGTTACCACCACCGATTGCACTAAACGCAAAGAACAGTGACCTAAGGCGTCTTGCGCTCATTTGACGAAAGAAAATGAGAGTACCAGCTTACCCAGGGAGAAAGGGTAAGACGTCAAAGTCCGAGGGTAGGGTAGGGGAGGGGGGGGGGGGGGGGGGGGTAGCCACTTTTGCATTTTTTTAAATCGCCATTTTGAAAGGTTCCTTTATTGTATGGTTGTGAATCATTATGGTATATGTTAGAAACATCATTTACCTCACTTATAAGCAAGAAAACAGGCAAAAATTTCAATGTTTGTCTATATTTTACTGAACAGTCGAATTCAACAGGATTTTGAGGGCGGCAATGTTTCGTGACGTCATTATGACGTCATGCGTGGGATGTTTGTACTTGTTTTGGTATGTATGGAAATGGGATATCTGTAGCTATACCATATGGTACCAAAATCAGCATACTCTGCAGTCTGCAGCTCGGTCTGGATTTGTTTAGGGGGGGGGGGGGGTGGTACAATTGAGGCCATCCATGTTTCGGCCACATTTGCTTGAACTAAAAACAACACATGATATATGAAATTTAGTCATAATAAATTAAACAAGTAAAGAGAGGTTACAATCTGATTTTTAAACTTTGATAAGTATACAAAAAATTAATATACATAATTTTATGGTCAACAAATATCGCATTTAATTGATGTAAACGCAGTAAAAATTTGTGTTTCTAATCAACAAAAGAGTTAAATCTTCACAGCTAGTCACACCATTTATACCGCAATCACTCCAGACCCATTCATCCAGATATCTACAATCAAGGAAAAAAAATGTTGGCACACCTTGTCCTAATTACGGAAAAACCCCATCCCTCTCCCCGGAGGCAATGTTGATCCGAGTCATAAGCCTTTGCATCTTCTGAGTAGTAATATCAAATAACCATGGAGCAAATTTGTATCGCGTGTATAGTTTTACCCGAAATTATGAAGGACATCCATTAAATTGCCAAATTCGATCTACAGTCTAGAATAAAAACCAAACTGGGAAGTACATCAAGACAATCAGAGTTTGCAATTAAAGATTGTGCTTAACACTTTCCACGCGGCAGGCGGCTGCAGACGACATTCTAAAATTGCGCAAAATGTTTCAAAAATATCAAAACTATTGAATTTCATTTCCATATTTGGAATCACCATGAGAAATGCATTGACATAAATACAAACATGCCTAGTATAATTGGTTTAGTTATCCTCGAGATAGACTTTAAAAATTGGGAATGGTTTCTGAAAAATATTGTTGGTGTATGGTAAAACTAATAGCCGCGTGGAAAGTATTAATGTGGATATATTGTTAAACAGCTTGAATCTCAGATTTGTATCACCCTTTCACCAATTAAGGTCAAGTATATTTACTTTCATATCCCTATATTATATAAAGCAGTTATGTTTAATACTGTTTTTGGACCCAGTTTTTCTTTTGACACGCTGTATATCCAACGGATTGATGACAGTTTAACGTGTTCATTGGTCTAGTTTATGGTAAACTTGAAAGAATATTAAGAATGTTTTGAAACAGTAGTTGCCTCTAGTGATATTAGGAGGAGAGGTGACGTTTACGGGAATACTGAAACTAATTGCAAGAACTATTGGAATTGGAAAGGGTTGTTAATTCATGATTTTAAGATTAAGATACATGTAGAGCAAATTATGGTTATACGATGCGTCGAGACGTAGCCTAGATCCATTTGTAATTAAATAACGATGCAACGTGCGATCCCTTGAGTCTTTGCCGGTAATTGTTAATACCTTTCTAGGTGAATCGCTTGCCTTCCTTGTGTATTAAACGGCTTTCAAGGGAAGCTTAACATAATTGTTTGAGTGTGTGTTTGTTCAAAGTCGGACGTTTCAAAATAAGTTGGCAGGTTATTAGTATCTTCTGAGTAGTACTATCCAATAACCATGGAGCAAATTTGTATCGCGTGTATAGTTTAGTTTTACCCGAAATTATGAAGGACATCCATTAAATTGCCAAATTCGATCTACAGTCTAGAATAAAAACCAAACTGGGAAGTACATCAAGACAATCAGGGTTTGCAATCAAAGATTGTGCTTAATGTGGATATATTCTTAAACAGCTTGAATGTCAGAGCCATTTCCTTTGCCTCTCAGCAAATCGGAGATATGTAAATGATGCAATAGGGATTCATAAATTATAAATGACAGACACTACCTGGTACGAATTGTATCTTTGTGATCCATGTAATACCATCAATAATACGTTTTCTAATATAATTTACATTGAGCTTGTATTTAAAGCTCATGGATTGTTATCGAAATAAAACAATTGCGTTGCAAGCGCTATTATCTCGAGTAAGTGCCGGGCAGTGCCCAACGTATTAGTATCATGAACTAGCGGGTGGGCCCACCCCAGGGCTAAGGAGGCATGTCTTGTATGGGGGGTGCTGTAAATGTGTAAGTTTTCACCGCTACGGCGTGGGGTCCATGGGCGAAGGTTTAGGGGCGGGTTTTAACATGTTTGAATTGCCTAGGAAAGCTCTCCTTGCTCACAAGTGCTACCGCAAGCATATAACAAAATCAAATGCAGCGCCCACTAGCGACCAGCTGAACAATAGTAATCGAACCACAGTAAACATCAATGGTCGCTTGCTCTGATGTCAATTGTCTATAGCTAACTATTGGGTGTCACTATATTAGAAAATTGACATATTAAAGTTGTTGTTTAATGGTATGGATGTAATAAATATTAAGTCAAACCTCTATTATAAATGAGAAGAGAGCCAAATGCCATTCCCCTTCAACATAGCAGACTGATACAGATGAGTGAAAATTAACGCGTCGCAAAAAAATAAATCAAAAATTCAACCAAAAATAAAAATGTTTGCAACTTTCATTTCAAGATTTCTCTGTGATTTGTGCAGTAAAGAGAATGATTTCGTTTATAATACTTATTTATACATCAAGGAATATTTTGATAGATTACTTGATTGAAATTGATTCAATAAATCGTCTAATATCAATACTCCCGTAAGTCCCAAAATATAAATAATTTAGTTGTCCCCGGTCAATCCTTATAATTGGTCATCTCTAAAACATTTTTAGTGAGTTAACACGCTCACCATAGTCCGGTGAACAATGATGTCAATAAAAAACAAACCAATACAACAACAAAAGAATTTCAACACATTTCCCAATCGACACTCTGCCCATCAACGGCTAATAATTGGCGATTGAATTCACGTCAACTTAGCATGCCTTCATTGCACACTGGTCTATCTGTAGTCAAATACGGCCCCCACTGCACTGATACAATACAGGTATATGTTCATCGGTTAAGCATGAGCGGTTCATTTGACTATGAATAAGGTTACGAGGATTTAGAACTGACAGAAAATAAGATAGGAAGGTCGAGGACAACCAAACAATATTTTATTATTGGCCTACTGCTGGTTGAAAACATTAGATTAGTTCAAAAGTTAAATGCTGTCACTTGGAGGCGCTGTAATTAATGTCCATAGTCTACCACTTGTGTAGGCATTTTTGTACTAATCTTAATGCATTACTAATGGTGATTTCAAATATGGTAATGACATTTTTTGCAACATTTTGTGTCATTTTGGAACTGTCGTTATAAGTTACCAATGCTATGTTGGGGGTCATGCATCATTATGTGGTTTATTTCGGGTCAAGGATGGGTCACACATTTTCAAAAAAGGGTGCCCAAATATATTTTTCAGTCGCTCGCGAAAAATGGTCCTTGTAAATTATAATAATGCCTATACACACTACATCCGAAAACTGGGGCGGGGCATAGCTACGTCACTGCTTTGAAGTTTATAACTAACATTGGATTGTTCGTTATGGCTCAATAACGACGTAACCATCATGCACTTCAGCAAAAGAACTGTTATTCCCATATGAATGCTGAATGTTGTATCTTTGTATATTCATTTAATTAGCTCATTTTAATGTTTAAAGAGTACTATCGGTTAGTGAGGATGATTTACTTTGCTAAACGACGAGTGTCTTATAAAATGGAATCAAGTAATGCTATAATTTCCTGCGCAATTATATTAATATGAGATACATCAATCACGTCATATCGTCAGTCTTATCGCCGTTTTGTGCCGTCTGATTTATCTATAGTGTCACGAAGGTACATCATCATCAGGTCATGGGTGTTCATTCACATGTCACTGTCAACTTTATCTGTTTTTTCAGTGCAATTTAAATTCCCGAATGGAACATATCGAGAATGTACATCAAGTTTGCATCTAATTTGTTTTAGTACACCTAAAGGGCATATTTCAATGTGTCTACCAATTATGCATTCGCAACATTGAATTTGAATTGAATTACAAATCATTGTTTTTAATTTTATGTTGTTTATTTCCATATTTTATACTTCTATAGGGAAAAAACTTGGTGAGAAGTTTGATAATGATGTAAATAATAATTGTCCATGTAATAATTCATGTTCTTGGATTAATAATGATACATCTAATGATAAATTTGAGTTTTATGATATTATTCCTGAATTTGTTTCTAATCAAATTAATAATATGAATAATGATAAATCAGCAGGGTTAGATCAATTTAGTGTTAGTTTGCTCAAATTAGGAGCACCCTATATTTCAAAATCGCTTGCTTTTATTTGTTATTTGTCACTGAGAAGCTCTGTTTTCCCGATGACTGAAAAAGGGCAAAGGTAACTCCTATTTATAAATCAGGGGAAAAATCAGATGTTGGTAAATATAGGCCAATTTCAGTGCTGCCAATAATAGTGTCTAAAATTATTGAAAGAGCTGTTCATAACCAATTGTATAAGTATGTAAGTACTAAGGGAATTCTTTCGAGTGTTCAATCAGGTTTTCGTGCAAATCACTCTACAACAACTTTACTAGATGTACAAGATGTTATTCTCAATTATATGGATAATGGTTATGTCACAGGTGCCTTTTTCTTGATTTAAAGAAAGCATTTGATACTGTCAACCATAAAGTGCTAATTGATAAATTTAAAAGGTATGGTGTTGATGGTATTGACCTTTTATGGTTTATATCTTACCTCAGCAATAGATCACAGGCTGTATGTTAATTCTAATCTTTCAGAGTTTGAGCATATAAATATTGATGTTCCACAAGGCTCAATATTAGGACCTCTGTTATTTATTTTATTTGTAAATTGTTTACCAAATGCTGTAAATAGTAAAACTACAATGTATGCTGATGACACCACTTTACTATTTAGATCAAAATATACTGATGAACTTCTTTGACATCAAACCTAGATCTAGTTGCTGATTGGTTGAAGGCAAACAAACTTACATTAAAATATCAATAAGACTAAAGTTATGCTATTTTGTACCAGACACATGATAAATAGGTTTAATGATATTTCACTCACCTATAACGATGCTATAATTGAAATGGTTAGCGAATTTAAATATCTCGGTGTCAAATTTGATAGTACCATGTCTTGGTTATTACATATAGATTACTTAGCAAATAATGTTTCCAAGAGAATCGGTGTTATTCCTCGTGTAAAGCATTTGATTCCACATCCAACTCTTGTGATGTTATCCAATGCCCTTGTGATTCCTCGTTTTGATCATGCCAGCCCAGTATGGTCCAACTGTTTAAATACATATCAAGCAAGACTTCAAGTCTTACACAACCGTTAAGCCAGAACAATATTATCTGCTGATATTAGAACACCAATAAATGATATGATAAACATACTTCATTGGACAAAACTAAGTGATAGGTGGAAAATTCAAATCCAACCTATCTATCATCCAATTTTAAATTTGTACATAACTAACACAATCATACTACCAGGAATCATTCAAGTAATACTTTAATCATTCCTAAAATCAACTCAAATTCTGGTATGCGCACTTTTCTTTTCAAATCTAGCCACCTGTGGAACAATTTATCACCATCTATTCGTATTGATTTAGAAAATGTATCACTCGGTCAATTCAAATCCTATATTTCCACTGTATCATTGAATAATATCATTATTTGTATTATAATTTGTATTATATTTAAACAAAGTAACATTTCATATTTGTATGTATTTATGTATGGAAATCAGGGCCTGCTTGAAAAGCAATGCAAGTCCTCAATAAAGAAAGCATCAATAAATAAAGATGATAGAGATAACATAAAAAGAGTACAATATCAACATGGTCTCTCTAATAATCAGTCTATATTGGACTGAACCCATTTACGTACTCAGTCTATATCAGACTGAACCCATTTACGTATTCAGTCTATATCAGACTGAACCCATTCAATCTATATCAGACTGAACCCATTTACGTATTCAGTCTATACCAGACTGAACCCATTTACGTACTCAGTCTATATCAGACTGAACCCATTTACGTACTCAGTCTATATCAGACTGAACCCATTTACGTACTCAGTCTATATCAGACTGAACCCATTTACGTATTCAGTCTATATCAGACTGAACCCATTCAATCTATATCAGACTGAACCCATTTACGTATTCAGTCTATACCAGACTGAACCCATTTACGTACTCAGTCTATATCAGACTGAACCCATTTACGTACTCAGTCTATATCAGACTGAACCCATTTACGTATTCAGTCTATATCAGACTGAACCCATTTACGTACTCAGTCTATATCAGACTGAACCCATTTACGTATTCAGTCTATATCAGACTGAACCCATTTACGTACTCAGTCTATATCAGACTGAACCCATTTACGTATTCAGTCTATATCAGACTGAACCCATTTACGTACTCAGTCTATATCAGACTGAACCCATTTACGTACTCAGTCTATATCAGACTGAACCCATTTACGTATTCAGTCTATATCAGACTGATTACGGCAGTAATATGTTATTGAATGTTGACAGCGCGGAATTGACATTTGTGAATAATTGTAAATCAAACAAATCCGAGGGAGGTGGACGCTGGCAATACAAGGTCACACTCATATTGGATATCCTATTAGCTATAAGATGATTTTTACGGAAATTACATGCAATGGTTTTGATGTCAGTTTACCATGTTTATAACAATGATGGAAATTGAAAAAAAGTAAACATTTTGGAAGCAGTTGTTGGTGCTAGGCGCGAAGTAATTTGGACGGCGAAACAGACTCCTACTATATACGTGTATTTTCGAGGTTATTAAATCGAGATTTTCAGATGAAACACATTGCGGTTAAATAGCCATCGAAACGTAGCCTAGATCCATTTGCAATTAAATGACGCTGAAACATCAATCCCTTGAGTCTTTTGCAGATTACCGTTAATAACTTTCCAAATAAACAGCCTGCCTTCTTTATATATACGAGAAGCGTAAGGTTTGAGTGTTTTTCTGTTCAAAGTTGGCGGTCGATTCAACAACCACAAAACTATAGTAATATCAAATAACCATGAGGCAAGTAAGTATAGTTTAACAACGTAGATTAAATTACCAAATTCGATCAATAGATTTTGAACATTTTCATAGGGATTCATTATAAATGAGGAAATTTTATCTTTGGAATTGGTGGTACTTTGGGAGTGGTTGTACTATCCCACCAATATACCAGTTTTGTATGGAATTGCTTAACACTTTCTACGCGGCTATATTTTTACCATACCCAAAATAGATTTTTCAGAAACCTTTCACAATTTTTAAAGTCTATCTCAAGGATTACTGAATCAATACTAGGCATGTATGTACTTATGTTAATGCATTTCTCATGGTGATTCCAAATATCGTAATGAAATTCAACAATTTTGACATTTTTAAAACATTTTTGTGACATTTTGGAATGTCGTCTGCAGCTGCCTGCCGCGTGGAAAGTGTTAAGGAAGTTTAAGTAATTCCCACTGTGTCTCAGAAAAGCGGAGACAATATAAATCCGGTAATGTTAATTACATATACATGATATAAGGTCACCGAATGATTAGGTCATGAGGCAGAGCTTACATTCCAGATTACGTGTTTTGCCTCATTATTGCAACAATCGCGCAGTAAATCATAGGCAGCGACTTGCCAACTGTTGGCTACAGCCCCAAACTACCTGAATCGTTGCAGTTAACGTCCAATCCACCCATGCGGACTGATCGTTCGATATGCATTAAGGTGCGGGATTGTAAGGTGCGGGATTGTTATGCGTCGTTCTTTAAAAAACTACCACACTCAATGCATCATGTGTCAGGTGAATACACAAAAGTTACAATACCGTACCTAACTCTCGATATGGCAATTAGTAGAGAGCGACTTGTGTTTCATAACGTATTCCATGACTTATGTCAGACACACCTTTTCATTGCGTCCAACTGCGCTTATTCAACGTTTTTGTGCGGCTTCATACGTTCTCACATGGCCAACCAACCGAGCGAGGGTGTATGAACTGACGATGGGTTATTCTATGCAAATTAAGGTAAATGTTGGCAAGTAATGGCAATACAAGCTACGTGTTTAATTGGATATATTTTGGAATATTACTGTTTAAAAATAAGAATATGTATAGGTTTAAGAGGCGTCGTTTTTCCACTTATACAAATACTATCGCCAGTTAGACAATAACACTGGTACGGTCTAAAATAATCTCTAATTTTCATATGGATTAATTACTTACAAATGAGGGACAGTCACAACCTGATACTACTCGTATTTTCAGGATAAACATATATACCATTTATAATACACTGCAAAAAGGTTGCTTAAATATTTACTCAACATTTTACACAACGTTGTTGAAGTATGCAACCGCTTAACAGTTGCGTAAAATTTACCCAACACCGTTGGATAACATGTTTTCACCAACAGTTGAACAATTCCAGTTACTCAGCAGTTGCACAATTTTAATTACACAACAGTTGGGTATTATTAATTAACCATTTGTTGGGCATTTTGTGACTGTTGCTTAATTTGTGAATTGTTTTCATTATATATTGAGCATTTTTGTATAGCAACTGTTGCTTAATTTATCAAATATAGCCATATGTTGGGTATTTTATTTGTGTCAAGTTTTTATTATATATTGAGCATTTTTGGTATAGCAACACGCAGTAGGCAAAATAATGTGAATTCTGGGCGATGCAGCAGAGCTACATACACTATTCCCGTTCGGTAGTGAATGTGTAATTTAATTTAACATGTTATATACATGATATCTGACATCTCTTATCAATGGTGTTTTTACTGTGAACGTTTGCCAAACGTAGTCTTGCTATCTGGGTATGAAGGTATAAATAGTCCATAGTATATAATACATAAACATATTTATGTGATTCTTTTGGTGCAAAATAGATCACATGACATGAACTATTCAGTATATGTCCATGTCGTGTATTTTGTGGCTATTAAAATCGACTATTCAATATTCATCGCTCGTGACGTCGCTATACCACCACTGAAATGATATTCATAAACAAATATATGTCAAACAAGGATGGCAATTTTAAACTATTTGTCAGTGTATTCCGTTTTGGATGCCAAGACAGAATAAATCTAATTGTGGTCCTGCGCTGCAAAAAGGTTCCTTACACCGTTGGATAACATGTTTCACCAACAGTTGAACAATTCTAGTTACTCAAAAGTTAGGCAATTATATTCACTCAACAGTTGTTCAAGTATGCAACAGCTCACGAAATTGGCTTTTTTGGACAACAGTTGCCTAAAATTCACATGTGCGTAACTTGCATCAACTGTTGCGTGATTGTCCTCAATGCTCATGCAACAGTTGCCAAAGTGGAATATTTTTACGCAACATATTTTAGCAACAGAAACAGTTTTCACCAACATTTTAAGGACATTGTTTTCGACGAATTGCTCAACGCTGGGGATTTTTTACTTTTATACAACGCCTAACTTTCTACATATATTGAATGAATTTTAATCAACACGTCAACCAACGGATGATAAAAGTACTTTTAGCAACGTATTTTAAGCAACCTTTTTGCAGTGTACGTGTTCTAATTGAGTCTCCATAAAGCTTGTATTTTTAGCTTTCAATGGATTGCTTATGATCGCAATAAAACGATAGCGTTGCAAGCGTTATTATATTGAGCAAGTCTCGTGAACCCGATGGTCAGGAGGGATGTGAGATCGTAAATCACAAGGGAGAGATGTTGCATGCAGCACATATTTTTGATATTTAAGCAGCCACAATGGAAAAAACCCACAATATAACAGTAAATATATTTCAATTGCAAATCGGTTAGTTTTAACTCATATAATCTCCTTTAACGTAAATATCCAAACAAATGGTGTACAAACCGTTTGGCGACATGGTAAAGACACATCAAACGCGGTTGTTATACAGGTGAAGTCAGCGACCTTTCCAGATTGAACCGACGTGTGATTTAATAGTTCGTACGTCAATTACCTGGTATTAATCAGTTTAAATTGGTTAACCCCTGGGGTTGACCAACGACGTCAATTTCGTAGATATATGGTTACAAATATAATCCCCAGGCATAGACGGTTTACAAATTGCACGCCTAATGTCAAAAAAATGAGTATCAACCCTGAATCTTTAAATTAGTAATTTCGTTAATGGACATTTCTAAAGGTGAAATACATTTCCTTCAGCCCATTGTACAGGGTGGTTCAATTGTATAGATACGTGACACCATATTTCAGTATTACCACCATAAACATAATTGGTCCACATCACATTCTTTAACTCTGATGAAACCCAGTTTAATCGGCTATTGTATCTGCGTGTCATACATTTTTCAGCGTCGGCCTCAGCTTTCTTGCTCCATTTGTGGTTTTCAGCAATTTTACTCACGTATTCATAACCAACCAACCAATAGCAAATGTAAACGAGTGGCCCCTGAGGAGAAACCAATTCAAATAGAGCTTGCGATTTATAGAGGTTGTTAGCCAATCCCAAACGGTGTCAACTATTTTAAGAGTGATTAATATAGGTTACTGTATAAATTCCAAGAGCTATAATAAATAGTACGGTTTTCGATTTAAAAAAATACAACTATAAGGTCTGAACTGTGTCAACTGGTAAAAAAATGGTTTCCTTGCCATTCTACAGAAGACAAACGTAGAACAGGCTTACTGAGATTAAATGCAATCTTATCATATTATGGAATGCACAACAACATTTAAATGCATTCGTTTTCTAATCCCTAACTACCAGCGTTAGAATAGTTGTGTCGTGTATTGTACATTGGATTGTAAATTCTCTGTTTATAATTTGCGGCGTTTATGTTTAATATTTATCTGAGTCTAGCCTATTCCGATGGAAGTAATTGTGAATTGAAATGCATTTGATTTATTAAAAAGTACCGTTTATTCGATGTTAATGTTTTCGCGCGAACCGGGAAACTTCATACTTAGCTTGTCATTCAGATATTTTCCATATTGTAGGGTAGAGACCTAGACACATTGTGATCTGCGGGTCGACCTGTTTCTCCTCAAAACTGTCTAGCAATTTATCAGTACATACACCATGCATGCAGGATGTGTCGATGGAAACGTTTTAAATCATCCACAACGTGGATGAACTAGCTCTTACATCAACGATTTGATTGATATCGAACGCATCAATGTACCTGTTCTAACCTGATTATTTCGAATAGCTATTTGCCCACTTTATTTTGAGATGGTATATCTAAGTGGGCCAAAGGTCTGCCCATAGTCTCAAATTACATGGTTATGTACTTTATCAAGATCAATACTTCATGGAAACACTACAGTGTGACATGGTTGCGCCACTCCGTATGTCGGCCAAAATTGTGCTGATATCTAGGACAATTTGACGAATGTACGTGTTTTCATAATGTTATGAAGAGATGGAAGATAACTGCATAATTCAAATGAATTTATTGAACCGATCCACAAGCACTTATACACTGTGAAGGGCATAATCGCATATTATGAGCACGTTGTTTTGCAATCAGTTGGAGTAATAATGAGTATCCTGCATATGTTCTGTTTCTTATAAGACAAATCATTCTATGATAGCAAGGATTGTACGAGAGTCATTCAAAAAGTGCCACCTCCTACCTAATAACTTTGCTATTATACAAGCCAGTCTAATAAAACAGTACACAATTGTAGCCTGGAACCTAAGCTACAAATTCATTGAAAATTTATCTGAGTGATGTTTGTATTTTTCTAGAGATGATTCATATTATTTGGTTTTTACAATACTAAGAATTGTATGCCTTGTAAAACTACCCTAAATTATATAACAGGATGAGAACTGCATCTACTTCGAGCACCGGCAACAACTAAGAGGGTTGTAACAATCATAACTCCTACAATTTCCCTGTTTTATCATCAAATGTGTTGGTTTTACAAATATAAAATCTAGTTGAGGGGCTTATTCAGAATTGGTTGAATTATTAACATTTCTTAATCCTAAATTATTGGGCGTGTTTTGTGAATTAAACTATCAGGGGGAAAATACGGGTCAAATTTGATGGGTAATATCAGTCTCCCCATGAGCCGGAGATCGAAACTGGTCCGCGTGCGTTCAAATCTGAGACTCTGCAAACTGCGCTTTACGGACCAGCTGCAAAAAACCTTTTGCTTGCTTTCGCAAGTTGAACCGGCGGAGCGTGGCACGATATAGACCATGCGATCGCGTGGAACCAGAGGGGGTTTGTAGTGAGTAGGATGGTTAGGGTTAATGTCTTAGTGTGGCAGTATTGCTATACAAATAAATGGGTTCATCCATAGAGCTTTTGACGAAATCAACTATTTTACTTCTTTTGGAGCTCGGAAAATTGCTATCAAATTTTGAAATTTGAATCGACTAGAAATAAATAAATACGACGCTGATTGATAACTAACGTGTCGAATTACACATATAATCATCAAATCGGTTTGATTATCTTTATCCATTACATTATTATAACCCCGGTCATGTCCTTGAATATAGTACGTTACGTGTTAAACTACACACTATGGATGGTGTCAGTTTTTGCGTCAACTCTAGATCGTATTAAATGAAATATATATATTAAAACCACAATACCACGCTTTCTTCTACCCGCACGTCAAACGAATGAATTAATCCTGTATTATTATGCAGAGGACCTTCACATTCACATCTAAACACACACGCTTAGTTTAGTGATTTGCCAGTGATAAATCTGATCGATTACTTATTGATTTAGATATGGTCATGTGTTTTAAGCTCGCCTCCTTTCGCGTTACACACGGATTTTGGCTTTCGCGACATGATTTTAACTTTACACATTTATATTTGCTTGTATACCCCCTTGAGGTAGTAAAAGTATACATTTTCTGAAGGGAAATTGCATGAGGAAACCAAATATGCCATTAAAATTATAGTACGACTAAGAACTAAAATGGTATGATCGGAAATGTTCGGAAAATATCAGAGTTTTTTAATTTTTAATTTGAGATCCATATATTTTTTATACCTACCCTATCATTATTTTTTTAACATATTTGAATTCCTCATGAAATTCCCCATTAGATGATATATATTTGTCAAAGTTACTACGTCAGTATGGTAATTATACCGGCTAGTGAATATCTCCATTTTTTATTTTATATATTTTTAGAATTGTCAGAATTATTGGTTTAAGGATGAACCCTTCCCTGAAATAAACTGCATTTCTGAATTCCTCTAGTTACAAGCTTTCCAAAAATGTATACTTTTACTATCATAGGTTGAAAACTTTTTCTGTTATAGTCATTTTTATAAATCCGGTAAATTGAGGCTGATTATTCATGTTGACTGTGTAGCGAATAGGAAGAAAGCTGATGATCATTGTCTTATCCATAATTAATTAGTTGTTAATAATAGTTGACAAGTCTGTTGAACCACATACTTAATGACTACTAAATATCCTTTGAAATGGGACCAAAATTGTGTTTTTAACATTAGGGGATGACTAGTTATTGTAAAAAGAACAAAGCATGGGATTATCCCCATTGAGTTTGTACAGGCGGCACCCCTTCCAGCGGCACCCCTTCCAGCACCACCCCTGGTCCCCAAACATCAAACAGCTGTATCTCCCTTTCTGTATTAGCTATACCAATGCCATTTGGTAGGCAGATAGCTTGTTATAAGGGCTTTAAAATGATACCAGATTGGTTGAGATAGCTTTTGTGGTTTTAAAAATATTTGAGGAAAATGACAGCATAAAGCTAAAAATGTAACGGCACCACCCTATTGGGAGGCGAGTTCATAACGCGTGACCATATACGTTGTAACTTTTATAGACTGGGTTCATTTTGTAGCCCAAAACTTGCACGCCGGGTTATAATAAAAAATCCCTTTAAAAGGGATAACCCATGCCCAAGATAATTCCATTTATAAAGATATGGAAGGGCACCGATTTTAATCATGCTGTGTTGTTGCCGTGTGGTGTATAATGGTTAGGGTTATTTATACTTTTTCTAATTGAGTCTCCATGAAGCTTGTATTTTTAGTTTTCAATTGATTGCTTTCGCTTAAAACTATTGCGTTTCAAGTGTTATTATATTGTGATATCGAAGCTCAGGAAAACCCTTTCACAAAGGAGATATGTTGCATGCAGCACATAGTGTGATATTACAAGCAACCACAATGGGGAAAAACCAAAATTACAGTAAAAATATTGAATTTGCAAATCGGTTAGTTTTAACTCATAAAGTCTACGTTAACGTAAATATCCAAACAAATGGTGTAGATACCGTTTGTCGACATGGTAAAGACACATCAAACGCGTTGTTATACAGTTGAAGTCAGCGACCTTTCCAGACTGTCCCGACACGTGTTCTAATAGGCTGTACGTCAATTACCTTTAATTAATCAGTATAAATTGGCACCCCGTGGGGTTGACTAACGACGTCAATTTCGTAGATATATGGTTAAAAATATAATCCCCAGGCATAGACGGTTTCCAAATTGCACGACTAATGTCATATAAATGAGTATCAACCCTGAATCTTTAAATTAGTAATTTCGTTAATGGACATTTCCAAAGGTGAAATACATTTCCTGCGGCACATTGTACAGGGTGGTTCAATTGTCTAGAAACGTGACAACACATTCCAGTATTGCCACCATAAACATAATTGGTCAATGGGTGTCAGATCGCATTCTTGAGCTCTGATGAAACCCAGTTTAATTGGCTATTGTAGCTGCGTGTCATACATTTTTCAGCATCGGCCTCAGCTTTCTTGCTCCATTTGTGGTTTTCAGCAATTTGACTCACGTATTCATAACCAACCAACCAAAAAGTAAATTTAAGGGAGTGGGCCCTGAGAGGAAACGAATTCAAATAGAGCTTGCGATCTATAGAGGTTGTTATTCAATCCCAAACTGTGTCAATTTTTTTAAGAGTGATTAATATAGGTTACTGTTTAAATGGCAAGAGCTATAAATGGTACGGTTTTCGATAAAAAATCACCACATTACCAATATCAAAGTCACAATGAATTTAAAATAACAGGACTTTGTAAGGACTGAACTGTGTCACCTGGTTACAATTTGGCTTCCTTGCCATTCTACATCCGACAAAGGTCGAACTGGGCTTACTGAGATTAAATGCAAGCCTTGTTCTATTACGGAATGCACAATAACATTCATTAGTTTTCTAATCACTACCTACCAGAGCGATTAAATAGTTTTGTCGTGTATTGTACATTGAATTGTATATCCTCTGTATATAATTATAGGCGATTATGTTTAATAATGATCCGAGACTAACCTATTCTAATGGAAAATAATTATGAATTAAAATGTATGTAATACATCCACCAAAAGTATCGTTTATTCGATGCTAATGTTTTCGCACAAACAGAATGGACTAGCGAACCGGAAAATATATAAGATATTTCCATATAGTAGGGTAGAGATCTAGACGTTTGTGATCTGCGGATCGACCTGTTTCTCCTCAAAAACTGGTTGGCAATTTATCAGTACACACAAAATGTGTCAATGAAATAGTTTTAATCATCCACAACGTTGAACTATAGTCGATTCGCAGACATTGGCCGATTTTAGCGATTTACCATTTCAGTAAAGAGGTAACAGAAGCAAAAGAGGGGGAGGCACTCGAATTTACTCGTAATATGCAAGGTTAATACCGTGTCTTCATGTGCATATACTACTGTGATGTAGTCACCACTATGTACCTAGTGACAGGGGACTTGCGGCGGGATTATCGGCATAACTGTGCCTGCAAACAGTTGCTGTCAATTGCCCGCGTATTTTCGATAAAGAAATGTATTGTTATTCAGATAAATTGATAAAGGTTTTCAGGTGTCTCATAGCCATAAATACTTAAAGTAACGTTTATAATCCGTATCTTGGTTGATATAACTGTTTTTTTTCATTTAATTAGGACAAATGGTTTTGTACCTAGGTATATATAAAAATGTAAAAAAAGAATTATTTTCCGGTTTTTTCTCGCAAATAAATACGTAGAACTGTTATTTTCATTTTAATGTTTTCTTTATTCCACTTGCATAATAAAAACGGAAAATAAGAAAAAGTATCCACTAAATTATGAATAGGTAAAATGACATACATAATATTTTTCTTTCGAAAGCTGTATACGGTCGATGATGGTCGATTTGTTTTTATTGTGGTAACCGCTTCCAAAGGGATAACACATTTGAAGCTGCTGGATTAAGTTTTTCGTTGTCGTGATTGTAAAGCTACATGATCAGCCCTATTCATAAAGCCACACTATCATGAATAGCATTTGATTATGGAGCGCAAATAATCATGATAATAACATCTATAAAAGTACCGCTGTTTCATCATTGGTCAAAATGAGTTCCTCTAACGCCCAATGGACGAGGTCTAAAATCGATACCGATGCGCCAGAGTTTATTAATCTACTAATAGTTCTTACATCAGGTCGTGTGCCTTGAGTTGGGACCCCTTTATGTGACATATGCTAAAAATGGAAAAATCACATGGATTTTGCTTAAAACATTTTTAGCAATAAAACTATACATAGGAGTATAAGGAAAGTATACATTTCCTGAAAGCATACACATTTCTAAATCTCACAATGACAATGTCAAGGTCATTATACAGGGTGGGTGGATAATATATAGGGTGCAAACATCAAAAAATGCACTAAAATACAAAATGTTCACTAGTCATTTACATACCTTGAAGATAAAATTATAATTTATTAAGCTGCATAAATCAAAAGTATACACTAGTAGTACAAAGAAAAATGTTGCCACCTTTGTCTTTAGTTATAAAGGATACCTTATACAAGGTGGTCAAAATTTGTAACAATTTAAGTATGTGAAAACGTATTTCTGAAATAAAGTTAACCGTTATCATAATTTAGTGTCATAATAAATTTCAAATTGACGTTTTGTAATAATATTGCACCAAACACAAACATATGACCAATAATTACCATGTTATACAGGGTGTAACAAGCGAAATGCACATGTATGATCGAGTCCTCAATCCACGCGTTTCTTCACTTTTTGATTTTATTTTGATGAAAGCAATGATAATGAAATGAAATAAAACACACATGAAATGATCATGTTACAATTAGAAATGTTGTCTAGATACATACTAAATTTAATATGGCCAATAACATCATATACAGGGTGTTACAAAATAAAGCACATGCGATCTAACGGAGTGCTTATTTGTGAACTGCCATAACAGATTTTGAGCATGGGTAAAATAAATTAGTATTCGGAAATTGTGCAAGATGCAATGTAAGTTCGTTTGTCAGACAAAAATCAACAGACTATTAACAATGACACCATGGACTCAAAGCCCCCACCCCTTCCCATATCTCGCTAAGCGCCGTAAATCTTTCAAAATTGATAAAGATGTCACAAATTCTGGACAAATTTCAAGATTGCGCGCTGCACCGCATAGTATCGCTTGGGACATTTAACCACGAGATGTACACGCGGGCTTTTTGAACTCACTCGGCATGCATGCAGTAGAGCGTGCATACCTCGTTATTTGAAAGCGGTCATTTGTCTGGTTATAGCAAAGTAAACATACCACACGTACATATGTTAAGGGGCTAGTATCGCAATAGTTATACTGTTTTATTCCATGAAGTGGTTAATTTATGTTGAGCTATAATGCACAAGTGTATGAATTGTTATCAGTATAAATAAATCAATCGGTATACTTCTAATCGGTACAACAGCCAATCTCCCTGACATTCTATTTAGCATGTATCGTCAATGAGTGATGTAATGAAGTATTTCATTGCGTGTCTGTGAGATCAGCTCCTCACTGCGATTCCTCCTCCTCCTCCCCAATACTCTAGCATGTATATTGATAATCAATAAGTGAAGTGAATGAAGTATTTCATAGCTTGTCTAGAGATTGGCGCTGTGTGTGTGTGTATGGGAATGGCTCCTCAATTAGCCTCCTCCGGTTCCTCCCCCTCCTCCCCAAGCACCCGTTGATCAATTATTTGCTCCCAATTAAAACTGAAATAATTAAGACATTATTTTGTGGATGGTATGGAAAGAATATTTAATGTGCTTTGTAATGACACCAAATTGGTTATTTTATGACGAGAAATATAGAAACGGTGATAATATAAACATCATTAACAGTGTATAAATGTCACACCTCCTCAAAATACGGGGTTCCAATTCGTGGCACACGACCATCAACGATTTGATTGATGTCGAACGCATCGATTTCCCTTCTCTAACCTGATCTCATGATTGATGTCTTGATCCATACCGGACGTAATTCAATTATTTCGAATGGCTATTTGACCACTTTATTTTCAGATGGTATATCTAAGTGGGCCAATGGTCTGACCATAGTTTCAAATTACATGGTTATTTACTTTATCAAGTGCAATACTTCATGTGAACACTACAGTGTGACATGGTCGCGCCACTCCGTATGCCGGCCAAAACTGTACTGATATCTAGGGCGAATGTAAGTTTTTTCATAATGGTAACTTTCGATTGTTATAAAGAGATGGACGATAACTGCATAATTCAAATGAATCTATTGCACCGATCTACAAATACTAATACACAAACGGCCGAGTGCACCAAACTAGCGTAACTTAATAGGGAGGTAAGCTACTTCCTTAGTAGTTATGCTCTAACTGTAGCGTAACTTACTAACGATGTAATTCTTAGAGCATAACTGACGATGAAATATATATATAGACCAAAAAGTGCCAAAAAACCCGTTTTTTTGCACTTTTTGGTCTATAATAAATTCAAAAAATAAATAAGATAATAATACAAAATACGCTTCCTAGAGAAATTTATTAGAATTATAATAAAACTGTATGACACAATTTGACAAACTATGAGTTATCTTGCATAAACCTAAAGTGGGTCAAACAACATGTTTTTTTATAATTTTTTCTAAAATGGTCAATTTCATGTTCATGGTTGGATTCATTGAACCTTTTCCTTCAAGAAAATGTATACTTTTATATAGATTAAATGAATAATGAAGAAGTTACGGCAGTTTTACGGAGGCTGTACCTGAGAGTCCCTTAATATAACCTGTGTGAAGTCATTTTGATTTCTATTCAATTTGATCAAAAATAAATGAATATGGAGTCATATTAAAATGAATAGAATGCAGTTATACTGTACGTTCTAAGGTCATTATCATATCTTAAATGTTGGTGCTCGCATACGATAAGAAAGAAGAAACAGTAGCAGTACAGACAACTGTCAATTCCTCTAAAAAGGAAATGAAAACAAAATATCGTAATGATAATCATACTCTCGAACAATATATCATTGTTGCAATTTTTCTCTAAAATGTAATCATTACCGAGTCCATATGTCATATCAACTGAAGATTTCATCAATAAAACAGATGCAATTATCACTCACACTTTCCAATCGCCTACGTCAAACGACTGCTAAGGTAAATGTTGAGACATCAAACATTGTATTACAGCAATTCTTCATATTCACATCTAAACAAATATGTTCTATCTGTGGATATGACAAAAAAAGATCCAAGCAAATATTAAATGTAAATACAATCTCCTACGTCGGATTGTAATCCTTATATCTAGATACTCAGCTAGCTGCGTTGGCATTCTAATATTGAATGCTATAGGTAGTGCATTATGTAGCATTAACGTTGGAGACAATTATACAGTTATGTGGCTTCTGAAATTCAGGAAACACGGTGTCAACACTATTTTGCAAACTAAAATTGTGCAATTCCCGCTTGTGGGCATATTACGTAATATGCGACTACGGGTCGGAGGCTGCACCCTCAATTATGATAAAAACTGGGATTAGTATATTTGTATAATTGTATTACATGTATGAACTTACACCTATAAGGATTAAGAAAAATCAGCCCTCTTTGTACAAGAAAACGTCGATTCAAAAATGCTCGTACAGCCGGGACGAGCATTTAACGTCCGACAGTATCCCTCTGCAGTACGCGTGATACATAAAACGAACCATATTTGACTCTATCCCAACATGTCAGCAACGTCTGCAAGAGTGCTTCGTTCGCTCTCTATAACATCGGCAAGTTCAGAAAATATCTAGACCGGGCTTCTACAGAGAAACTTGTTCATTCATTTGTTACCTCACGCCTAGATAACTGTAATAGCTTGTTATTTGGACTCCCTAGCGCAGATCTTGACAGACTTCAACGAGTGCAGAATTCTGCCGCTCGGTTAGTTACCCGTGTTGGAGGTCGTGTACATATGCAACCTGTTCTGCGTCAACTTCATTGGCTGCCGGTCCGCAAACGGATTATCTTTAAGATGATCCTACTGACATTTAAGATCATCCACGGATTAGCACCTCGATATCTGGTTGAACTGCTGACTATCTACAAACCAAGTCGCCCACTGCGCTCCTCGACGGAAGTACTCTTGAAACCACTATCACATAAAGCCATTCGAACATCAACCTATGGGTACCGCGCATTCGCAGCCGCTGCTCCAATACTATGGAATCGCTTGCCCGCAAAAATCCGTGCAATAGACTCTCTCACACGTTTCAAATCAGCTCTAAAGACATTCTTGTTTAACTCCTCTGACGATGAGTAATTTTCTCATACTGTATAGAACATTGTACTCTTGGTTTTACTTTTCCTGCATCTGTATATTATCCTTGCAGGTTTTACATGCTGTGTGATATTTACTTTACTGTATCATGGTTTTTTAGTATTATGTCTGTGTAATATGTATATTTTTATGATGTATTGGCGTATAACTTGTTGTAGTTTAAGACTTTTTGCCATTGTACAGCGCCTTGAGGTGTATTCGTAAGGCGCTTTAAAATGCGTTTTTATTATTATTATTATTATATTTGCATAGAGGGCGTTTTTTCAATAAATAGCGATGATATTGTTTTAATCAAGTTTTGCTGTGTTTTTTTGTTAGTAGAAACAACAATAATGGCAATTTTTAATGTTCATCTTGAATTCTGAAGTAAATTTTTAAACATTTAACATTTTCAACACCTCTTAATGTCCCTTTAACTAGTGATTACTAATGCATACGATGGATTGATATGCAGACATCTAAGTACTATTTTATCAATTGTCGGTTGAGCGCACAAATAACAGTCCTAATATAAAGAGTGACATTATTGTGATTTGCCGCTGTCCGAGCACTATTTATCAATTCAATTGTCTGTTGAGCGTACACATAACCGTCCTTATAAAGTGTAACATTACTGTGATTGGCCGATGTCGCAATGTAGGAGTGGTGTCAAATGAGTCATGTCTGGAGGTTTATTCCATTAGCAAACTTTCACGCAAAACTTAATAGAGAACCTGATTCTTGAAAGTGCTTCCAACCTTTTAAAAGGTTATAGCATCGCCTTTACCATACAAATAGAAGTGAACTAAAACCCCTAAAGGCAAAACCTAGTGGAATATAGTCGGAAAAAGTGTACTTTAGGTCCCAGATACTGGTATACCAGAATCGTTCAATACTGGAACATGAAAGTTGCCAGTATCGCTCGATACTGGTACGATTTTACTGTTCCAGTATCGGTCGATACTGGAACACCAAATTGTGTTCCAGTATCGACCAATACTGGCACGTATTTATGTTCCAGTATCGGACGATACTGGTACACGTGTTACCAGTGTAGTTTGTCCCAGTATTGAACGATACTGGTACATAATTTTGTTCCAGTATCGCCCGATACTGGTACATTTGATATGGCCCAGTATCGTCCGATACTGGAACACTGACTTTGTACCAGTATTGTCCGATACTAGGTGTTCCAGTATCGGACGATACTAGTACAGTCCAGAATCTGGGACCTAAAGTACACTTTTTCCCAATTTTTTTATTTGGTAAGTGCTGTTAACCTTCAATTGGTTTCCCTTCCCATTCAAAGTGAAGCTCAGCTTCTCTTATAAGTCGATTATGATTGATCGGAAATTTGTGTTTTTTCCATGCATGACGCTAGTTTATAAGGGACCGTTCACAAATACTTTGGTGGGGGGGGGGGGGGGCTGGATAATTTCATTTTTGGTATATCAAAACTTTTTTGACCCCCTCTCGCCATGCTACAAACTTTGTTGACCCCCCCTCTTGCCATGCTACAAATTTGTTGACCCCCCTGTATTACTGCCTGCACCTGAAACTTTCTTGTCCCCGTTCATTGTTATCAAGTTCAGAGAACATGATATGATATCTTTTATGGGATTTTTTTTGACCATGTATCATATTCTATTTTTGATGGACGCATCACATCTAGGAGGACAGGTTGTAGACTCTAGAGTGAATCAGAACTCCCTCTTCAATTGCAGGTATCTTTGGTTTAGTGCCATGGACTTTAATCCCCTGAATAACTTCACATATTTATGCACGGATCTCTGTTTTTGAAACCAATTAGGATGCTCCCTCCAATTATATATCCTGGCTTTAAATATGTTTTTGCTATTGACGTGAATTTGCCCTTCATTCTTTTTTAGCTGGGCTAGTACATGAAAATAGGACCATAGACATCTGCGCGCGTAGCGCATCAACAAATTAGCTATTTTTACGTTGATTTATGAACGTTCCGTAAATAATGTGCATACATGTAAAGCATGGGTTTGGGGGCGGAGCCCCAGAAATTGTTGGAAACTAATGAGTGTTTTAAACTTTTTTGACCCCCCCTCTGTTGGGGTTTTCAATTTTTTTTTGACCCCCCCTTTGCACAGTATCAACACTTTTTGGGCCCCCCATTACTTATCCACAAAAGTATTTATGAACACTCCCTAAGTAGCTGAAATGTAATAATATAAAAGGGAGCTAACTTGAATCCAGTGCCATATATTGTCGGGAACGACAGCATATACACGGCAAAGCGAAGTTGTTATTTTCAATATCCCAAAAGAAATTACATTAATTAAAATTACCCAACAGATGAACAGATGCTATGTCATCTATTCAACTGTTGCAAATTGTAAACATAATGTAAATGGACTTTTTATAAACTTTTCTTTTCTTTGTGAGACTCTGTCTCAATAAAACGCTGAGATATATTTTTACTCGAATGTAACGACTGATGAGGGATTGGCAGGAAAATAGAAAGGAAATATAATAATCCTGTCACGTCCAATAACGTCGCATTACGTATATATAATAACATATACACTATGCTATTTGATAAAAGATACGAGTTCAAACCAATTCCAAAAGTACGTTTTATGAATGCTAAGTATTGCCTTAGGTACACGTTCTTTAGTAATTATCATTCAAGAAATGTATGGACTGTTCCTGCGAGTTGTAGCTAACATTACTAGTGCTATCATCTATTATTTCTCTGTACGATGGGGACGATTGAATAGATGTTACGATGAATGAGCTAATTTTCAAAACTTGTTTGGGCATTAGCTGCTATCGAAACCGGAACTGTAAGTGCGGCGAACACATGGCCATCCAACTAGTCAATAACAATATAGGTTTACATCATTTGCCTGAAGTAGACGGGTTTAAGCCATTGCTGGGCCAATGCCCTAATGATTGCTGGGTTAACAGCCAGTTACAATTGTTGGTCTTTATGAAAAATAAATTGTGTATGAACGCTGTCCTTTTGTAAAATCGTTTGTTTTTCATATGTCGAACTGGGAAATATATCAAATATTTCTATATCAGAGCGTGTGTGGTCCAGTGGATAAGACGCCGGTCTCACGATGCAAAGATTGTGAGTTCGAGCCCCGCTACGGCCAACATGTTTGTATCCTTGGGCAAGGTACTTAGTCTCAATTGCTTCGTCGACCCAAGCGATATTTGGGGAGCTGTTAGGATATCAAAATCTAAGTAGTGCTGATAGGCTTGTGCACTTGTCGACTGGTAGCCGTCTAAGTGTAGCGACCAAAGGATTCTGATATCTAAACTGGCAGCGATAATAATTGATTTAAAAAGCGCTTTGGGACTGTGCTTGCATTGTGGAAAGCGCTATATAAGAACGGTAATATTATTATTATTATTATTATTATATTGTAGGGTAGAGATCTGTGGATCGACCTGTTTCTCCTAAAAAACTTGTTGGCAATTTATCAGTTTACACAAAATGCATGACAATGTGTCAATGAAAACGTTTTAATTCATCCACAGCGTGGATGAAATAGTTCTTACATCAACGATTTGATTGATATCGCACGCATCGATTTCCCTTCTCTAACCTGATTTAATGATTGAGTAGATGTCATGATCCATACCGGACGTAATTCAATTATTTCGAATACCTATTTGCCATTTTATTTTCAGATGGTATATCTAAGTGGGCCAATGGTCTGACTATAGTCTCAAATTACATGGTTATGTACTTTATCAAGATCAATACTTCATGGAAACACTGTTAGTGCGACATAGTTGCGCCACTCCGTGTGTCGGCCAAAACCGTGCTGATATCTAGGGCAATTTGACGAATGTACGTATTTTCATAAAGGTATTCATGGCGTATCGCCTGAACGTATCGAAAAATATCGAAAAATACGTTGGTGTACGCTGATATAAGTTAGGGGTAAGTTGGGGATACGTCGTTTACGTTAAGAGCACGCTGTGATACGCTGTGAAAATTTGGAACACGTCGAGCCCGCGAAAAATTATTGAGCATGTTCAAAATTCTGGCAACACTTGTCTCGCCGTGTACGAAACTCAATTTCTGCAGCGGCATAAGTCACGTGTTCGTTGTACGCCGAGGATACGCTGAGGATACGTCGAACACGACAGACATACGCTACGAATACGTTAAGCATACGTTGGTCATACGCTCGCATACGCTGTGATACGCTGTCAGAAGTTTTTAATAAGTTAGTGATACGATATCAATACGTTAGTCATACGCTATGTATACGTTCAATACGCTATGGATACGCTATGGATACGTCAATTCCATCACCGATGTCCACTTTTCCTACGCAATTCGTTAGGAAGTTGGACGTTCTTGGACGTTCTTGGACTCTGAATTGTTGTTGTTGAATACGTCGGCATACGTTCAGGACACGTTCATGCCATACGCTATGGTGTGACAGAGCCTTTACAAAGACAAGTCATTTTATTATAGAAACGAGTTTTTTCATATTGGGGGAATTGCTGAGGTTCAATAAAACCTTCTCAAGATACAATGCTCTATATGCAGGGCAAATATGCTTACGTTATCATAGAACAATAAGTAGACGCTGGTGAAGCAATGGGAGAGATTTGCACATCAGCCAGCATTTGTTTGCCATGCAGTATCCTATTTCAATACACTTTTGTTAGAAAAGAAAGTTAGCATCATCAAATGCAGGTGGTATTTGTATAGAGGTTTCTAACGATGGAAATACCCACATGACTGTCAACCAATGAATTTTTTGAATTAGTTAATCAAACACATTTTTAAAACAACGAATAATCGCCTTATAATTCATATTATTTGGTTTTTACAATCCTGCAAATTGTATGTCTGGGGTATCGGAAAATGGTAAAACTACCCTAAATTATATAAAAGGATGAGAACTGCATCCATTTCGAGCACCGGCAACAACCGGGAGGGTTGTACAAATCAGAACTCCTACAATTACCTTGTTTTATCATCAAATGTGTTGGTTTTATAAATATAAAATCTAGTTGAGGGGCTTATATTAGGATTTCTTATATCCCTTAATCATAATTTTCCGGGAGAAAAACGGTTAAATTTGATGGGTAATATCAGTCTCTCCATGAGCCGGATATCGAAACCGGGCCGCGTGTGTACATGTCAGAGACTCTGCAAACTGCGCTTTACAAACCAGTTAAAAAAACCTTTTCTTGCTTTCGGAAGTTGATAGCCCGGCGGATCGTTATCATATATTTGGTAATAAATATTTTCTGCCGAAATTGTGGCAAGGAAGGGATATGTAGCGAGTAGGATGGTTATGGGCAATGTCTTAGTGGGGCAGTATTACTATAAACATAAATGGGTTCATCCATAGAGCATTTGACGAAATAATCTATTATAGAACTCGGAATGAAATTTGAATCGACTAGAGATAAACAAATACGACGTTGATTGGTAACTAACGTGTCGAATTACACTTATAATCGTCAAAAGGTTACATTATTATAACCACGGACATGTCCTTGAATATAGTTTATACGTTACGTGTTAAATTACATACTATGGATGGTGTCAGTTGGTTTTTGCATCAACTCTAGATCGTATCAAATGATATTAAAACCACAAACCACGCTTTCTTCTACCCGCACGTCAAACGAATGCATTAATTCTGTATTACTATACAGCGGACCTTCACCTTCACGTCTAAACAAACACGCTTAGTCTAGCGATTTGCCAGTGATAAGTCTGATCGAATACTTAATGATTTAGATATACGTTGTAACTTTTTATTTATGAATTGCGCCTGTTTTTCGGCATTTTTATCAACGTATTTTGTATTTGCAGCTGCTTCACCGCAACAACCATGTGTTTTGTTTATATATGTATGGTGGTTTTTTAAGAGGTTGGTCTGTATGGTAATGAGTAGTCTGTGATGTGGTTTTTGTGAAGCGCTTAGTGTTGTTTGTAAGGCGCTATATAAGCATGGTCTTATTATTATTATTACTATTATTATTATTATTATAATTATTCATAAATGTATCCAGACAATTACTTATACTGTTTGATTAACCTTCCTTTTCAATAAATCTACCTATAAATTGACATTCGCTCTTCATAGCCTCGGAATGTGGGTCTTTTGGGATTTATCCTTGGTGTAAGACAGCAGGGAATTAACCTAGCACAAAATCCTCTATTGGCGGATCATTAAAGGATTATAAAGCTTCATTCCGTAAGGGTCTTTACACTAGTCTAAGTTATGAATGTCTCACTCCAAGGACATACCCTTTTGTGGAGCTCGGGTACAGTATCTAAATTTTGTATTTGCAATTGCGGTTCTAAAGTAACTGGGAGGGATAATTTTGATTGATTTGGTTAAATATTAACCGGACACCTACCGTGCCAAATCTAGTAATTTGAAAATCTTCAATCAAACCCTCTAGGCGTAGGATCATTCAAACCGCGATGCATGACATTTCATCATACAGCGATACAACATATCATATATTTGTTAATAAATATTTTCTGCCGAAATTGTGGCAAGGAAGGGATATGTAGCGAGTAGGATGGTTATGGGCAATGTCTTAGTGGGGCAGTATTACTATAAACATAAATGGGTTCATCCATAGAGCATTTGACGAAATAATCTATTATAGAACTCGGAATGAAATTTGAATCGACTAGAGATAAACAAATACGACGTTGATTGGTAACTAACGTGTCGAATTACACTTATAATCGTCAAAAGGTTACATTATTATAACCACGGACATGTCCTTGAATATAGTTTATACGTTACGTGTTAAATTACATACTATGGATGGTGTCAGTTGGTTTTTGCATCAACTCTAGATCGTATCAAATGATATTAAAACCACAAACCACGCTTTCTTCTACCCGCACGTCAAACGAATGCATTAATTCTGTATTACTATACAGCGGACCTTCACCTTCACGTCTAAACAAACACGCTTAGTCTAGCGATTTGCCAGTGATAAGTCTGATCGAATACTTAATGATTTAGATATACGTTGTAACTTTTTATTTATGAATTGCGCCTGTTTTTCGGCATTTTTATCAACGTATTTTGTATTTGCAGCTGCTTCACCGCAACAACCATGTGTTTTGTTTATATATGTATGGTGGTTTTTTAAGAGGTTGGTCTGTATGGTAATGAGTAGTCTGTGATGTGGTTTTTGTGAAGCGCTTAGTGTTGTTTGTAAGGCGCTATATAAGCATGGTCTTATTATTATTATTACTATTATTATTATTATTATAATTATTCATAAATGTATCCAGAAAATTACTTATACTGTTTGATTAACCTTCCTTTTCAATAAATCTACCTATAAATTGACATTCGCTCTTCATAGCCTCGGAATGTGGGTCTTTTGGGATTTATCCTTGGTGTAAGACAGCAGGGAATTAACCTAGCACAAAATCCTCTATTGGCGGATCATTAAAGGATTATAAAGCTTCATTCCGTAAGGGTCTTTACACTAGTCTAAGTTATGAATGTCTCACTCCAAGGACATACCCTTTTGTGGAGCTCGGGTACAGTATCTAAATTTTGTATTTGCAATTGCGGTTCTAAAGTAACTGGGAGGGATAATTTTGATTGATTTGGTTAAATATTAACCGGACACCTACCGTGCCAAATCTAGTAATTTGAAAATCTTCAATCAAACCCTCTAGGCGTAGGATCATTCAAACCGCGATGCATGACATTTCATCATACAGCGATACAACATATCATATATTTGGTAATAAATATTTTCTGCCGAGATCCCAAAGTTTGGCGCAAAGTGTGGTAAGTGCTACGTTGTGCGAGGCTATTACACGTACTGCCATGCCTTTGAGAACATGGCGATATGATTTTGAATAATTTGATTTGCTTGCACGCCCGAGAGTAATAAGCTTACCAACAGATAACTGCGAATTCAAATTTCAATCAGATGCCTTAGTTTGACGAATCTGTCCCTATGCGAGTTGCATTAATCATGTTCAGCTATCGGCACTCCGGTGAATTTTCTAAGCCTTGCTGACGATTGAAACTTACCTGATAGTAGTTGCGAAGGGGGTGGTGACAGTAATTTGTCTCGTATATAATCTCTCAGATTTGTTTTCTCTCTTTTCTTTGTTCGTTATCAATTCCACATTCCATGTAGCGTGACATCTTTATATCAGACATTAAGCCTGAAGTATTCCTTTCAACCCATCATGTTTAATATTGCGATATAGTCGTATGGCTCATATAAACCCGATTTGAGTGTCAGTCTTTCGCGCCTTTTGGAGAGGTTACTAGCTCATTTTGCTTGTATATTCACAAGAGACGGTTTGCCTATGGCACTGTTAAATTGGCAATCAGCATGATCAGTTACGCTACCGTGATGTTCAGAATGTACAATTAAGTATCAAAGTGCAAGTTTTCAAGTGAGATGATTTTCTCTACAGAAAATAGCCTAGGTAAGTCGGGGTTAAAATTGGATATCTTAATTCGGTATATTAACAGTGGGAGGTATGAAATTACACAAGTGACAAAAGCCTTTCTTCGCAGAAATAGTCAAAAAAGACAAGCGAAGGCAGAGCATCTGCTGAAGTACCATATGACGGGGTCGGGCATACATTAATGCTTTCCTTCTATGATTTCATCATATCTAAAACAAACCTTGACAATGAGGCTAAATATATTTGAACATTTGTTTTATTTCTATATCATACTAATAATTTCCTCATGTTTAAAACCAGATTGTAAGCATTTTCTCTCTGACATTGTTTTACGATCGGCCGATTGTATCCCGTTTTGATTGAACTAAGTTAAACGTTTACCGCAAAGCCAATTTACGCCCAACAATTCTTTCCCTTTCGATAGTAAGTGTAATTTAGGTCCCAACTAACAGTACTGGCATACCAGTATCACTCGCTACTGGTACCATTTCATTGTTCCAGTATTACGTGTTTATGTTCCAGTATCGGGCAATACTGATACACATGCTACCTATTGTCCCAGAATCTTCCGATACTAGAACACTGACTTTGTATCGGACGATACCAGTATCAGAGACAAAAAATATGCTTATTCCTCGATATCTACAAACACGACCAATCGCAAAATTGGGAAACCAGTCTTAAAATAATTGCCAAGCCTGGGCAAATCGGTACTTTGTTGAATACGAAGTCACACCATGCCTTCTAAATCACGACCGTGCTTTACGCTTATAATATTAGTCAATATTTTCAACACAATAACTCATTTAAGGCACAAGGGAAATCTTTGGTATGATTCTTTTGAAGGTTCTTATACGATAATATTTCCTTTTACTTGCCGCAATACAGTGTGCGTAAATGTACATGTATTTTATGTGTTAGACTGTTTACAGCAGCATGTTGTTGCTACACGGCCATATCTGGGTCTATAGTAAATTACTCAGTAGCGGATCAAGAGGTATCGATTTCGGTTGAATAATAATAATAATAATAATAATAATAATAATAATGAATTTATAACGCGCAATCTATTTAGGTAGCATATTCCGAGGCGCTGTGTAAAAAACCGAACTGCGTGTTCAAATTCGTTGAAAGTGTGGGTAACATGAACGATCAATTACTAAATCTTACATTTGCAAAATAGACGGCGTAGGGCATACGTTTCCGAGTCAACCCCCCGTGTAAAACCATCAGCCACGCTTTCTTATTCCCCATGTGAAATGCCAATTTCCTGCTATTATCCTGTATTATTATGCAGCAGACCATCACACTCATGTCTAAACTAACACACTTCGTTTTAGCACCCCGACACAATATTGATGTTATTGTATAATATGTATCATCGACTAAAGTAAATAAAAAATCTCTTGAACACTTGCACTTTGCTTTGACACTTAATATTATACATTATAAACCTCACGGTAGCAATACTGATTGCAAATTTAACAGTGCCATAGGCATGCCGTCTCTTCGAAATATAAGCAAAGATGTAGCAACCTTCCCGATTGGCGAGAATGACTGTCTATATGCAACATAGAACTATCGCGCAATATTAAAGATAAAAGATGGATAGTAAGGGAAGCGTCTTATTTAATGACGGACTGTTCAGAATTCATGTATAATATTAAGTATCAAAGCAAGTGTTCAAGAGATTTTTTTTTTATTTCATCCCATGATACATATTATACAATAACATCAAATTTTTTCAAAAATGTAGGTATAGTATGAGCCCCAGACCTCAACTTTAGAAGTACAAGAAAAATGAGTCCTGCTCTTGAGTCTTGAGATTCTCTTGTAAACTTATGCTATGGCGATGATAATATTTCCCTATGTATTCACATAGCAGACATGAAATGATAGAACCTATGGTAAGAGTAGGGGCTGTTTTGACCATAAAAGTTAAAGGATATGTCAAAATTACTTATCATTATAATAATAAATAATAATAATAATAATAGTGGAGTAACTAATTATGTATATTTAGTTTTAGAAAGAACCACTTGACTTATAATAATAGCTATTTTCATTGTAATGTCCGGATAACGGTCACAAATCAGATGGAACAATGGAAAAAGGTTTTAAAAAAAATCGGCATTTTAAACCAATTTCTGATAATCTCCGTTGTTCAATTTTGATAAAATACCTTTAACATTATCATTAGGAAATAAATTACTATAACAACTTGTAGAGCAGTTTTTGCCAAATGTTATAGCCATAATACTACCCCTACCCCTAACACGGGTTGCTTTATTTGATTTCATACATGTGAATATATAGAGAAATACAGTCATTGCCATTAACATAATTTCGCAAGAGAACTATAAGAGCAGGACTCTTTACTCTTGTAGATGACAAATGCAGTTATCATAAAAATACAAATTTAGGAGTATGTTCGGAGGTCATAGGTCAAACCATTTTGAAGCCAGATTTAAAGCTCTGGGACTCCTACTAGTAATAATAATATCAATAACAAGTATGTACCATATGACAACGATTAAAAAACACTCACAATATTTAATTTCACATCACTTTATTAGCATCATAAGTATACAAAATCGACTTAAGTATGGGGTCTTTTAAGGATGGAATATTATTGTGGCGCCACGTAAATCTGCCCTGGTCAAGAGAGACAGAACAATGATTAAGAATGTGGTAGAGGGTAGCTCTGTTCTTGCAACGGTTACAGGTTAAATGTCCATACACATAATATACACGTCATAATTAATAAAGTTAAATCAGTCTACAAAGACGGAGTTCTTTCTCAAATAGGAATATAAGATTTGGGCGGTGACAATATATGTGTTAAATTGATTGCGGTTTTACTGATCTCAACGTGAACAAAATTTGTGGCGTTAAATTGATTGCGGTTTCACCGGTTAATGACGTTGAACTTATACGTAGCTCAACATGTGATATCTTATCCAAAAATCAAATTTTGGGCACATGCTATACTATTGAGCTTAACTAGGCCTAGTATAATTTGGCTATTCCAGAAAATAGGTGCACACCCCATATATAGGGGTAATTTTTCAATTTATAAAATTCCCGGATTTCCAAGAGCAACTTCAAAAAAATATATGGATATCTGGTTCCAATTAATCATCAAAAATCAATCTGAATCTTCCGAACCCCTCTAAAGGGGACTCCACTTATAATATGCAGATATTTGGAAGTCGCTTAGAAAGAGACAACAAGTCACGATTTCCAATGCTTTCGTGGGAAAAGTCTGGATTTCAAACCCTTTGGGTAGAAAAACAGTTCGGATTTTCGAATAACACTGCAGACGACATTCCAAAATGTCACAAAATGTTTCAAATATGTCAAAACATTTTTAATTTCATATTTGAAATTGCCATGTGAAATACATTGAAATAAGTACAAACATGCCTAACATTGGTTCAGTAATTCTTGAGATAAGACTTTGAAAGTTGAGAAGGGTTTCTGAAAAATCTGTTTAGTACAATTATGGTAAAACCATTATCCGCGTGAAAAGTGTTAATATAACCTGTGTAAAGTCATTAGGATTTCTATTCAATTTGATCAAAAATAAATAAATATGGAATCATATTAAAAATGAATAGAATGCAGTTATATATAATAAGGTCATTGTCATGACTTAAATGTTTGTGCTCGCTTACGATAAGAAAAAAGAAACAGTAGCAGTACAGACCACTGTCAATTCCTCTCAAAAGGAAATGAAAACAAAATATCGTAATGATAATAATACTCTCGAACAATATATTATTGTTGCAATTTTTCTCTAAAATATAATTATTACCGAGTCCATATGCCATATCAACTGGAGATTTCATCATGAAAACAGATAGAATTATCATTCACACTTTCAAATCGCCTACGTCAAATGACTGCTAAGGTAACTGTTGAGATAATAATAATAATGGCATTTATAATGCGCCGTCAATCTAGGTAAAACTATTCCGAGGCGCAACATATAAAACAAAAATACAAATTAACATGAAAAATACATAAACAAGGATGATTTGCATATACATGTATATACATGTACATGTATATAATACAAAGAAATCAATTATAAACTGAGTCAAATAATCTTGTTTTCAACAAGTTCTTAAAAGAGTCAAGTGAATCACAGCATCTTAAATTATAAGGTAGTGAGTTCCAGAGAGTTGGTGCAGCAACCGAAAATGCGCGATCTCCAAATGAAGAAGTAGTCCGTGGAACAACAAGTAAAAGTTTATCAGATGACCGGAGAGTACGTTTTGGATGATATGGAACAAGAAGATTAGCAATATAAGTTGGTGAAGTGCCATGCAAAGCTTTCCAAGTTAAAAGAAGAAGTTTGAAATGAATCCTTTCGCGAACAGGAAGCCAGTGGAGATCTTTCAAAATTGGAGTGATATGATCAAATTTCCTGGTCTTAGTGAAAATGCGAGCAGCTGCATTTTGAGCGAGTTGTAGTTTGTGAAGTAAGTGATCAGTGATGCCAAAAAGAAGAGAATTGCCATTGTCAATACGAGAAGTTATAAGAGCATGGACGATAGTAGCTGCGGTTTCAAATGTTAACATTTTCCTTATGCTATTGACATTCCGTATATGATAATACACTGATTGGCATATCCGTCGAACTTGAACATCCATACATAGATTATTATCAAACACAATTCCTAAGTTCCGAGCAGATTTTGAAGCAAGAACAGAAGAAGTGTCAATATTGATATGATGATCACATATTTTACGTTGATTGAATCTGGAGGTCATAATTAAAAACTCTGTCTTATCATCATTCAATTTCAGCTTGTTTACAGACATCCACGACTTGATTTCTAAAATACAAGCTTCTGCGCATCAAACATTGTATTACAGCAATTCTTCATATTCACATCTAAACAAATCAGTTTTATCTGTGGATATGACAAAAAAAGATCCAAGCAAATATTAAATGTTAATACAATCTCCTACGTCGGATTGTAATCCTCATATCTAGATACTCAGCTAGCTGCGTTGGCGTTCTAATATTGAACGCTATAGGTTATGCATTGATTATGTAGCATTTAACGCTGGAGACAATTATAGAGTCATGTGGCTTCTGAAATTCAGGAAACACGGTGTCAACACCATTTTGCCAACTAAAAGTGTGCAATTCCCGCTTGTGGGCATAGTACGAAATATGCGACTACGGATCCGACAGCGAGTTGCCACTGCGGTTCAACGGTATGGCCTTAAGTAGCTGATCTGTCATTGAAAGTAATGGTTTCAGGGTGCTTTTACACCCTGCCATTAACCAGTGATTACTATTGCATACGATGGATTGATATGCAGACATCTGAGTACTATTTTATCAATTGTCTGTTGAGTGCAAAAATAACAGTCCTAATATAAAGAGTGACATTATTGTGAATTGCCGCCGGGCACTTTTTATCAATTCAATTGTCTGTTGAGCGTACACATAACCGTCCTTATAAAGTGTAACATTATTGTGATTGGCCGATGTCGCAATGTAGGAGTGGTGTAAAATGAGTCATGACTGGAGGTTTAATTATTCCATTAGCAAACTTTCACGGAAAACTTCTGATTCTTGAAAGTGCTTCACCGCGATTAGAATATCATAACCTTTTTAAAAGTTATAGCATCGCCTTTACCATACAAATAGAAGTGAACTAAAACCCCTAAAGGCAAAACCTAGTGGAATATAGTCTAACATGCCGCACGCGCTTTCAGATTGATATCTCTTACAACACAAAACCACTTACCAGGCTTACAGAATGTGTATACAATTTTTTTATTTGGTAAGTGCTGTCAACCTTCAATTGGTTTCCCATCCCATTCAAAGTGAAGCTCAGCTTCTCTTATCTTATAAGTCGATTATGATTGATCGGAAAACTGTGTTTTTTCCATGCATGACGCTAGTTTATAAGTAGCTAAAATGTAATAATATAAAAGAGAGCTTACTTGAATCTACCGCCATATATTGTCTGGAACGACAGCATATGCACGACAAAGAGAAGTTGTTATTTTCTATATCCAATAAGAAATGACATTAAGTAAATTACCCAACAGATGATATTATCTATTCAAATGTAATACAATAAACTTTGCTTTTCTTTGTGAGACTCCGTCTCGATAAAACGCTGAGATAGGTTACTCGAATTTGACGACTGATGAGTGATTGGCATGAAAATAGGAAGGAAATATAATATTCCTGCCACGTCCAGTAACGTTGCATTACGTATGTATAATAAAATATACACTATGCCATTTGATAAAAGATACTGGTTCTAACCAATTCAAAAGTACGTTATATGAATGCTAAGAATTGCCTTAGGTACACGTTCTTAGTAATTATCATTCAAGAAATGTATGGACTGTTCTTTCGTGTTGTAGCTAACATTACTAGTGCTATCATCTATTATTTCTCTGTACGATGGGGACGATTGAATAGATGTTACGATGAATGAGCTAATTTTCAAAACTTGTTTGGGCATAAGCTGTTATCGAACTGTTATCGAAACCGGAACTGTAAGTGCGGCGAACACATGGCCATCCAACTAGTCAATAACAATATAGGTTTACATCATTTGCCTGAAGTAGACGGGTTTAAGCCATTACTGGGCAAATGTACGTCCTATAATTGCTGGGTTAACAGCCAGTTACACTTGTTGGTCTTTATGAAAAATAAATTGTGTATGAACGCTGTCCTTCTGTCGTCTGCGCGGTTTCATTACAAGCTATCGGAGGGCATCTTCCATTGAAACTCTCAGACGTAGCCAGCCACCCAGGCCGTGTATAGGGAAAGTGTGCAATGACCCGTCTTAACAAACTTGATGTGAGTTATGTCAAAATTAATTTCATATTTCAGTTTATTCGATGCTAATATGTTCGCACAAACAGATGAGACTTGCGAACTGGGAAATATATCAAATATTTCTATATTGTAGGGTAGAGATAGGCCTATGTGGATCGACCTGTTTCTCCTAAAAACTGGTTGGCAATGCATGACAATGTGTCAATGAAAACGTTTTAATTCATCCACAGCGTGGATGAAATAGTTCTTACATCAACCATTTGATTGATATCGAACGCATCGATTTCCCTTCTCTAAAAACCTGATCTCAAGATTGAGTAGATGTCATGATCCATACCGGACGTAATTCAATTATTTCGAATGGCTATTTGCCCATTTTATTTTCAGATGGTATATCTAAGTGGGCCAATGGTCTGCCTATAGTCTCAAATTACATGGTTATGTACTTTATCAAGATCAATACTTCATGGAAACACTATAGTGCGACATAGTTGCGCTACTCCGTGTGTCGGCCAAAACCGTGCTGATATCTAGGGCAATTTGACGAATGTACGTATTTTCATAAAGGTCCTCATGGCGTATCGCCTGAACGTATGCCAACGTATGCGAAATATCGAAAACTACGTTGGTGTACATTGGTGTACGCTGATATATGTTAGGGGTAAGTTGGGAATACGTCGTTTACGTTAAGAGCACGCTGTGATACGCTGTGATACGCTGTGACAATTTGGAACACGTCGAGCTCGCGAAAAAATATTGGGCATGCTAAAAATTTATCGACGTACTCAACGTGTGCTTAATACGTTCTGCATAAGTTCCCGGTAAGTTTGTGGTACGTTAAATATACGTTGACATACGCTGACATACGTTAGTGGTACGTTACTCGCACGTTACTCGTAAGTTTGTATACGTTGATGAACGTATGCTGACGAGGAAACGTACAGCCAACGTAGTGATAACGAGTTGATAACGTATATGTGCCGTATGTCTAACGTATGCCTGACGTATTTCCAACGAGTTTCGACGTATTCTCACGTATTCACCTTATGCCGGGCGATCGTGTAAGGCCCTGTCACGTATCCATAGCGTATCCATAGCGTATTGAACGTATATATAGTGTATGACTAACGTATTGATAGCGTATCACTAACTTATAACATACTTATGACAGCGTATCACAGCGTATGCGAGCGTATGCGGGCGTATGACTAACGTATGCTTAACGTATACTTAACGTAGCGTAGCGTATTCGTAGCGTATGATGATGGGTTGATGTGTTCAGCACGACAGACCATGAAGAAGTGAGGATGAGATACTCAAGGGACCCATTTATATACTCAAACCCTCCATAAGTTCCCAAAACGCCGAATGCTCGCTAGCTGTACGGTAGCCCTGTCACACCATGGCGTATCGCCTGAACATATGACAACGTATGCGAAATATCGAAAAAAACGTTGGCGTACGTTGGTGTACGCTGATACAAGTTAGGGGTAAGTTGGGGATACGTCGTTTACGTTAAGAGCACGCTGTGATACGTTGTGAAAATTTGGAACACGTCGAGCCCGCGAAAAATTATTGAGCATGTTCAAAATTTATCGACGTACTCAACGTGTGCTTAACTTACGTTCAGCATAAGTTCCCGATAGGTTCGTGGTACGTTAGACATACGTTTACAAACGCTGACATACGTTAGACATACGCTGACATACGTTAGAGGTATGTTACTATCGTCGTAAGTTATAGCTTGGACCTATTTACCCTTCTAGATATTTTAATAGTTATCATCTAGGCTGCGTTTACTTGAACTGGTAACACTTGTCCCGCCGTGTACGAAACTCAATTTCTGCAGCGGCATAAGTCACGTGTTCGTTGTTCGCCGAGGATACGCTGAGGATACGTCGAACACGGCAGACATACGCTTCGAATACGTTAAGCATACGTTGGTATACGCTCGCCGATCGCATACGCTGTGATACGCTGTCATAAGTTTGTTATAAGTTAGTGATACGCTATCAATACGTTAGTCTTACGCTATGTATACGTTTAATACGCTATGGATACGCTATGGATACGTCCATTCCATCACCGATGTCGACTTTTCCTACGCAATTCGTTGGGAAGTTGGACGTTCTTGGACGTTCTTGGACTCTGACAATTTTCGAGCTATTTTTTGAATACGTCGGCATACGTTCAGGCCACGTTCAGGCCACACGCTATGGTGTGACAGGGCCTTTAGGAAGTTGGACGTTCTTGGACGTTCTTGGACTCTGATTTTATTTTATTTTTAATACGTCGGCATACGTTCAGGCCACGTTCATGCCATACGCTATGGTGTAACAGAGCCTTTACAAAGACAAGTCATTTTATGATAGAAACGAGTTTTTCCATATTGGGGGAATTGCTGAGGTTCAATAAAACCTTCTCGAGATACAATGCTCTATATGCAGGGCAATGCTTACGTTATCATAGAACAAGAAGTAGACGCTGGTGAAGCAATGGGAGAGATTTGCACATCAGCCAACATTTGTTTGCCATGCAGTATCCTATTTCAATACACGTTTGTTAGAAAAGAAAGTTAGCATCATCAAATGCAGGTGGTATTTGTATAGAGGTTTCTAACGATGGAAATACCCACATGACTGTCAACCAATGAATTTTTTGAATTAGTTAATCAAACAAATCTCTAAAACAACGAATAATCGCCTTATCATAATTATTATAATTCATATTATTTGGTTTTTACAATCCTGCAAATTGTATGCCTGGGGTATCGGAAAGTGGTAAAACTACCCTAAATTATATAAAAGGATGAGAACTGCATCCATTTCGAGTACCGGCAACAACCAGGAGGGTTGTAAATATCAGAACTCCTACAATTACCTTGTTTTATCATCAAATTTGTTGGTTTCATAAATATAAATCTGGTTGAGGGGCTTATTTTAGGATTTCTTATATTCCTTAATCCTAATTTTCCGTGCGTGTTTTTGTGAATTAAACTATCAGGGGAGAAACACGGTTAAATTTGATGGGTAATATTAGTCTCTCCATGAGCCGGAGATCGAAACCGGGCCGCGTGTGTACATGTCAGAGACTCTGCAAACTGCGCTTTACAAACCAGCTTAAAAAAACCTTTTCTTGCTTTCGGAAGTTGATAGCCCTGCGGATCGTGACACGACATCGACCAGGCGATTGCGTGGAACCAGATTGTGGCAAGGAAGGAATGTGTAGCGAGAAGGATGGTTACGGGCAATGTCTTAGTGGGGCAGTATTACTATAAACATAAATGGGTTCATCCATAGACCTTTTGACGAAATTATCTATTATAGAACTCGGAATGAAATTTGAATCGACTAGAGATAAACAAATACGACGTTGATTGGTAACTAACGTGTCGAATTACACTTATAATCGTCAAAAAGGTTACATTATTATAACCACGGACATGTCCTTTAATGAAGTCGTACGTCACGTCTCAAAGTACATACTATGGATGGTGTCAGTTGGTTTTTGCCTCAACTGTAGATCGTATTGCATGAAATATATTTAAACCACAAACCACGCTTTCTTCTACCCGCACGTCAAACGAATGTATTAATCCTGTATTACTATGCAGCGGACCTTCACATTCACGTCTAAACAAACACGCTTAGTCTAGCGATTGGCCAGTGTAAATCTGATCGATTACTTAATGATTTAGATATACGTTGTAACTTTTTATTTATGAATTGCGCCTGTTTTTCGGCATTTTTATCAACGTGTTTTGTATTTGCAGCTGCTCCACCGCAACAACCATGTGTTTTGTTTATATTCTGTTATTTGTGTTAAATAACTTCTGCTGGACTTACATGTATGGTGTTTTTTAAGGGGTTGGTCTGTATTCTTAACCATGTAGGTAATGAGTAGTCTGTGATGTGGTTTTTGTGAAGCGTTTTGTGTTGTTTTTAAGGCGCTATATAAGCATGGTCTTATTATTTTTATTATTATTATTATTATTATTATTATTATTATTATTACTATTATTATTATTATTATAATTATTCATAACTGTATCCAGAAAATTACTTCCTTTACAATAAATCTACCTATAAATTGACATTCGCTCTTCATGACCTCGGAATGTGGGTTATTTTGGGTTTTATCCTTGGTGTAAGACAGCAGGGAATTAACCTAGCACAAAATCCTCTCTTGGCGGATTGAAGGATTATACAGCTTTATTCCGTAATAGGGTCTTTGCACTAGTCTAACTTATGCATGTCTCACAGGCGTTGCAGTGCATAGAGGCGTGGATCATTAATTCAACCATGCAGCCATGTTGTGTGTGCACTAGTGGGCGCGAAATCCTATGTGTAGAATGGCAAGTCTGTGTCACACGTTCAATTGTATTTTATTTATGGGATTTGAGACCATAGGATGTAATTAAAAAGTATGTTGACATGCAGACTTCTTTATCAATGTATAAATATTGAAAATGTAAAAAGTCTGATTGAATTTGGGTTTATAATGCCAGAGATTTTGAGTTTTTTCCCAAAAATTTACACATTCTCAAAACTTTAATTAGGCCTTTTATGGATTGAAGTCAGGTATGAAATTTATAAATAATCAAAGTTTAGGTACTTCTAAAACAAAATGTGCAAAGAAATTTGAAGAAATTTTTTTCCTTAAAATAGTTTTAGACGATGGAAAGTTGGCATTTTGGCCATTTTTTGTTTTCAAATTTTGACAATTTGAGAAAGGAAGGTCGATTTCTGAGATTTAAATGGTTTTTTTACATTTTTTTTACATTTATCAATTATTGATGATGTAGAAATATGAATTGTGCATCCAATATTCTAAAAAAATAAACTATAAGGTTTGATTTCAAGTTCCATAAACTTTGCTTTCTAAACACGACATGTTTAATAATTGAAATCAGACCCAAAATAAAAATATTAAAACCAATAATTTGAAAAGAAGGAAATGGAAGTCGACCAACATTTTTACTGTGAGGGCAAGCTGAATATCTCTATTTTATTATACAAAAAGAAAAATAGAAGAAAAAATTGTCCATATGTGGACATTTTCGTGTAAAAACCAGCAGTTCTATAGAATTTAAAAGGCGATCGCCAAATAAGTTTTTCATTTTATTCATATAGTTTTATAGTCACGATTGAAAGTTTATCTTTACTCATACCTGCTCATACCTGATTGATTATTGAGGGTCATAACAGTCCCAATTACTTTAATTACACATCTAGGTCAACATTTGTTCACAAACTAAGAAAAAACATCATTTTAGCTTAAACATTTCAACTGTAGGACTAAATTTACATCATCTCTGCTGATATTCTATCATGGTTAAGTGCTTAAGTACCCTATTGTATGTGTAAAGTGTGTCAGGGAGCACAACAAAAGGGGCAATTTTGTATCAATAGAATGCAATTGGCACCAATCAATAATAAGTACTTCTCACGATTGACCTCGCTATTTCACCTTTTCAACTAGATCAAGTTGTGGAATCAGTCGAGCGAATTAATGATCAATGATATACCCTTTTGTGAAGCTCGGATACAGTATCTAATGTTTGTATTTGAAATTGCGGTTCTAAAGTAACTGGGAGGGCTAATTTTGATTGATTTTGTTAAATATAAACCGGACACCTTCCGTGCCAAATCTAGTAATTTGAAAATCTTCAATCAAACCCTCTAGGCGTAGGATCATTCAAACCGCGATGCATGACATTTTATCATACAGCGATACAACATTATTTGGTAATAAATATTTTCTGCCGAGATCCCAAAGTTTGAAGCAAAGTGTGGTAAGTATTACGTTGTGCGAGGCTACTACACGTACTGCCATGCCTTTGTGAACATGGCGATATGATTTTGAATAATTTGATTTGCTTGCACGCTCGAGAGTAATACGCTAACCAACAGATAACTGCGAATTCGAATTTCAATCAGATGCCTTAGTTTGATGAATCTGTCCCTATGCGAGTTGCATTTATCATGTTCAGCTATCGGCACTCCGGTGATTTTTCTAAGCTTTGCTGACGATTGAAACTTACCTGATAGTAGTTTCGGAGGGGGTGGTGACAGTAATTTGTCTCGTATATAATCGCTCAGATTTGTTTTCTCTCTTTTCTTTGTTCGTTATCAATTCAACATTCCATGTGGCGTGACATCTTTATATCAGACATTAAGCCTGAAGCTTTCCTTTCCACCCATCATGTTTAATGTTGTGCGATATAGTCGTATGGCTCATATAAACCCGATTTGAGTGTCAGTCTTTCGCGCCTTTTGGAGAGGTTACTAGCTCATTTTGCTTGTATATTCACAAGAGACGGTTTGCCTATGGCACTGTTAAATTGGCAATCAGCATGATCAGTTACGCTACCGTGATGTTCAGAATGTACAATTAAGTATCAAAGTGCAAGTTTTCTTGAGAGATGATTTTCCCTACAGAAAATAGCCTAGGTAAGTCGAGGGTTAAAATTCGATATCTTAATTCGGTCTATTAACAATTAACAGTGGGAGGTAGGAAATTACACAAGTAAGAAAAGCCTCTCTTCGCAGAAATAGTAAAAAAAGACAAACGAAGACAGAGCATCTGCTGATGTATATTATGACGGGGTCGGGCATACATTAATGCTTTCCATCTATGGCGCAATACATCGCGCGATTACTGTCATAACTTTGTGCTATCTGAACGAGACAAATGAATGGGTCTGTAGTGATAACCGCAATGTGTGGGACAAAAGGTGTATCTGGCTGTGAAGAATACAAGTCTTAGCTGATTAGCTGTGAGTTTTTTCAGTGCGTAATCACATACAAATCAATGATTTCCTATACCTAGTGCAACTTTCTGTTGCTAAGCGCGGTCATTGAAATCGCCATAACTTTAAAAGTATCCATTCGATTTTGTTGAATGAGGTATCAAACTGCGGAGGAGAAATGTGCTCATTTAATGTATATCTCAGATATTTGGTACCGATTATATATTTTTTGAATTAGCCAACCTCAAAGCACCTGGTCAGGGACTTTATGTGCTAGGTGTATATCATTTTTGATGTACTTTAAATGATTGATATGATATGAATCAGTAAATAAATACGTGCAGTCATCTTAAGATGCTAAGTGCATATTGCATTTGATGGGTACTATATCGTATGTGCTCAGGGACTTTTCGAAATATGATTAAAACCATACGTTGTGGTTGTAACGACCGTAAAATGGCGCATGTTGCTAACTTGGGACATTTGAGATTTGCGATCAAAATTGTCATTTAAAGAATGCTTCAACTTAAATAATTATCACGGGTATTCATTTGGTAGAGTTATTAGTTTATGAATTTGTAAATATACCATTTCTTATTTTGTGTAAAGACACTCGTCTACTTGTAGGACCCGAACGCCGTCATAATTGCGAATTCAAAGATACTCGCTGGCTACAGAAAACTGCGTAATGCCAATTTAAAAAAAATTGCCTCTTTTCTGAGTTTTGAGTGAATTAAGTATTATGACAAATGGCGGTATGTTTTAAAACAACTTGGCGTAAAATTGATTACGTCACAGGCGTGCTTGAATAATGTTTCATCTTGACAAAGTGCTGAATAATTTGTTGGGGAAAGTGGTCCTAAGGGGTATGGGGCAACAGGTCCACCTGCAAAAACTTAATCAAAATAAAATCATTAAAGAAAGGAGTCGACAAATGTATGGGGCATTTGAATATCACAACCATTGTTACCATTTAACTAGGTTCATACCGTTTTATCTAATAAACGTGCAGTCGAAAATTTCGCTTGCTTTGTACACCATTAGTATTACTGCTATTTACACGTTAACCACGAAAACTGTATAAAACATGGGTTTCATGAGACATGAATCCTTTTTACACGTTAAAAAGTGATTCGGTCGCCCTTGAAATTGGTAGCCGTGGTTGCATATGCACCCCCTGAATCTGAATCTTGGTAGTTTTAAATATACGCAAACTGTGCAATAGCCCTACTACTTTTAAAACATTCCGGACAACAATATCAAATTGTCTATTCTATCATCTTTTGTCATGCTCACAAGGGACCCATGTGGGACAATTATCCAACTATTAACGTGCATTCATGTTTTACTGCAGGGCAGGTCTCTTTTGTATGGATATCTATTTGAATGTTTTAACATGTCCGTTTTGTTTTAATTTTTCATTGTTTTGTTCAGTATACTTCTCCCATTATCCCTGCGTTCGTCCACCTAAATGGAGAACTGATCTGGGATTTACATGTTTTCCTTTATTGTCTATCGATTGTGTATGTTATGATGCTTATAAAGTGATGTGAAATTAAATATTGTCAGTGTTTTTTAATCGATTGTCACATTGTACGTACTTGTTATTAATATTATTATTACCTACATTTTATAAATATTTATGTTATTGTATAATTATATGTATCATTGAATCTCTTGAACACTTGCACTTTAATACTTAAAGGCATATTATGTGATCTTTTCCAAGTAGCGCCCTCTATCATTAATTTTTTACTATGAAAGCAGATTTTCTTGCAGATTTGCATTTTTAATCATAAATCATAAAGATCTTCTAAGTTACAGATCGATACGATTCTCCAATACTTCAAAATCATGGTTTGAAAATAGATTGTACCGAGCGGTACAATCTATTTTTCAACATTTTTTTCATGATTTTGAGGTTTATGAATCGTATCGCTCTGTAACTTGGAATATATTCATGATTTATGATCAGACAAGTAAATCTGCAAGAAAATCTGCTTTCAATTTTTTTCGAGTATTGAGGGCGTCCCCTGGAAAAGATCACACAATATACCTTTACTATTATACATTCTGAACCTCACGGTAGCGATACTGATTGCCAATTTAACAGTGCCGTAGGCATGCCGTCTCTTCGGAATACAAGCAAAGAGGTAGCAACTCTCCTGATTGGCAAGAATGACTGACTATATGCAACATAGAACTATCGAACAACATTAAAGATAAAAGATGGATGGTAAGGGGTGAGTCCTACTTAATTAATGACGGACAGTTTAGAATTCAGTGTGGCGGGGTGCTAATACGAAGCGTGGTTGTTTAGACTTGAGTATGACGGTCTGCTGCATAATAATACAGGATTAATGCATGAAATTGGCATTTCAGCATTCATTTCCCGTGCGGAATAAGAAAGCGTGGCTGACGGTTTTGCACATGGGTTGGACCCAGAAACGTATGTGCTACGCAGTCTATTTAAAAAAAAAGAGTAAGATTTGGTAATTGATTGTTCGTGATACCCACAGCTTCCAAGAATGTCAACACGCAGTTCGTATGTACACATCGCCTCGTAATAGGCTACCTCAATAGACGGCGCATTATAAATTTATTATTATTATTATTATTAGTGTTCGTATTATCTTGCTAACAGGTACCTTAGGGCGAAACAGGTTTTTGTTATTCACTCATTATTACGTTAGGGCGAAAATAGTATTTCGCCCTAACGTAGTTTCTTTCATAAAGTAATAATGCGCTTTATTCCGTTATAAATAACAAAAGAAATTACTATTCATGAGCTAATTAATTATGCAAATTTATTCAAATATTCAATACATTTGCATATTTGTACGACGGGCTGTCTCTAACAAGTGACTAAAGACAGCCCACCGTACAAATTATGCAAATTTTGTGAATATTTGAATAAATTTGCATAATTAATTAATTTATGTAAATGAATGTTATTGTTAGTTAATCTCATGTATCATTTCTACTTAATGTTATCATTAGCGATATTATTATTATTATTATTATTATTATTATTAGTGTTATTATTATTATTATTATTATTATTATTATTATTATTATTATTATTATTATTATTATTATTATTATTATTATTATTTGTGCAATCACCCCCTCAATAAAACACGTAGTTAACACATGTGTAATATTGTGAATGTTGCCATAGGCAGAATTTATTTATGAAATCAGTCGAGGTGGTATCATTAAATTGCCTACCTCTTTCAAACAGTACGAAGTAGTTGGTGCCCGGTGGTGTATTGGGCTACACTAGTTCACCACAAGCTTTCAATCTAGTCACCATAAAACTGTCCATGAGTACCTAGTGCAATGAGAGTCCATAGACATTACTTAATGTGGGGTTTCACATCCCACAATGGTAACATAACCCGACACAGGTTAAATCATAGGAAATTGAAAATTCCCATGTGAATTTGAGTTGCAGAGAGTAACTTGTCATGAGAATCTCATACGGCCTCCTTTCAAAAGTGTCCATAGGTAAACCATAGGCGGTGGCTGGGGAGGTGGTTGTTGATCAGTTCCTAATTACGAGCCGATAGATAGCAACATAGCCGGAAAGCGTAGATGATGATGATGATGAGATAGCTGAACGTATGGGGCAGTGTAGTATTCCATGTCTGCATTGCATGGAAAGTCGGACGTGGTCGCTGGCTCAAATCCTCGATAAATTTAGGAATTGTTCGCTGGTTCCTCCACAAATGTTTTGGTGATTGAATTCGTCAAAAATATGTTGTGCAATCACCAGCTCAATAAAACAAGTAGTTAACACATGTGTAATATTGTGAATGCTGCCATAGGCAAAATTTATTTATGACATCAGTCGAGGTGGTATCCTTAAATTGCCCACCTCTTTCAAACAGTACGGAGTAGTTGGTGGTGAATTAGGCTACACTAGTTCACCACCAGCTTTCAATCTAGTCACCATAAAACTGTCCATGAGTAACTAGTGCAATGAGAGTCCATAGACATTACTTAATGTGGAGTGTCACATCCCACCGCACCAGGCAACGTTGGAGTCTGGGCAAAACCCACAAAAAACAAAAGGAGGGGCAGAAGGGGGACAGACCCATGAGACAAACTATCAGACCAGTTAATGAATACACACATGTGTTGGAACCATTACAAGGTACAGGAAAGGTGCCCTCCCGATGACAGAGGGTGGCCTCAGTTAATCCCTTGAGTGAGCACATTAACTATACCACAAAGATGCACAATAACCCAAGTGGCAGCATTTATAATGACAACACCACCTATTTCAAATGTCAGAGGGTGCTTCTGAGTCAGATCATGTCTGGAGGTTTATTCCATTAGCAAACTTTCATGGAAAACTTAATAGAGAACCTGTTTCTTGAAAGTGCTTCCCCGCGATTAGAATATCATAACCTTTTTAAAAGTTATAGCATCGCCTTTACCATACAAATAGAAGTGAAATGAAAACGTAGTGGAATATATACTAGTCGAACATGCCGCACGCGCTTTCAGATTGATATCTCTTACAACACAGAACCACTTACCAGGCTTACAGAATGTGTATACAATTGTTTTATTTGTTAAGTGCTGTCAACCTTCAATTGGTTTCCCATCCCATTCAAAGTGAAGCTCAGCTTCTCTTATAAGTCGATTATGATTGATCGGAAAACTGGTTTTTTTTCTTCATGCATGACGCTAGTTTATAAGTACCTGAAATGTAATAATATAAAAGGGAGCTTACTTGGAACGACAGCATATATACGGCAAAGAGAAGTTGTTATTTTCTATCCAAAAAGAAATGAAATTAAGTAAATTACCCAACAGATGAACTTCAATGTTATACCGTATTATCTATTCAACTGTGATACAATAAACTTTTCTTTTCTTTGTGAGACTCTGTCTCAATAAAACGCTAAGATATATTACTTGAATTTGACGACTGATGAGGAATTGGCATGAAAATATATAGAAAGGAAATATACTATTCCCGTCACGTCCAGTAACGTCGCATTACGTAGATATAATAAAGTATACACTATGCCATTTGATAAAAGATACGGGTTCAAACCAATTCCAAAAATACGTTTTATGAATGCTTAGTATTACTTTAGGTAGACACGTTCTTCCTTCAGTAGTTATCATTCAAGAAATGTCAGGGCAGTTCTTTCGAGTTTTAGCTAAAAAAACCAGTGCTAACAATTATTATTTCTCTGTACGATGGGATGGGGACGATTGAATAGACGTTACGATGAATGAGCTATTTTTCATAATTTGTTTATGTTGTATTGTTTTTATAGCTGTTATCGAAACCGGAACTGTAAGTGCGTCGAACACATGGCCATCCAACAAGTCAATAACAATATAGGTTTACATCAGTTGCATGTAGTATAGACCGGTTTAAGCCATTGCTGAGTCAATGTCCTAATGTTTGCTGGGTTATCTTACTATAGTTGGTCTTCATTAAAAAGAAATCATGTATGAACGCTGCCATTTTGTAATATCGTTTGTTTTTCATTCGTCCTCACTCGGGCGCTGCGTCACAACGCTCGAGTGAAATTAACCATGCAGACGCGCAGAACGCAAGTTGTATAAATGATGCACATTCGCAGAAACATGATTGAATTGCTTTCAACAACGGCCAAGAGATTTACAATGACAAAATTAAAATACCAATCAAGTTCCCTTGAGTTTCAAAAGTCGATGTAAACAGCGATAATTCCAAAACAACACACACTGCGGCTTCGATCGCGTAGCGCGTAAACACATTATCCTCGTGATGCGGTTCGATCGGCGTACTTGTTTCCATAGCAGCCTGGTTTATCTCAAATTAACTACGCTTTGTTACTGTACTTCAGGAATGGAGAGTTGTTGAACGGGATGGATACAAGCGAGTACTTGAAAGAAGGGTTAATATTAATATAACATGTATGTGCGAACTTATCGTATTTGAGAATAGACGTATTGACAGTTAATCAACCAAATCCCATGAAATATATTACTCTTTCAATTAGATAACTGATATTCCAAATCCAAAGGTTTGACGATTAAATTACGTCGCACTGCAAAAAACAAGACGTATGGCTCATACGTATAAGTTTTACGAGTAGCGACAAAGTGATAGTTTGCATCACCACCATACAAATATTTGTCCATAGTAATAGCATAATAGCATTGATTTTGGGTCTCGGTCTTGTTCATTCAGTTTTAAATTGCATATGAAATTTATATTTAAAGTCAAATTTACCAACTCCTCTGCGTATGGATTTTTCAAGGAAAACGATTTTTAAACTCAGTCCTGATTTACAACCATCGGCTAGTATAACATTTCACTTCATTTTACATATTTGTATGAGTATTGTGCGTATCAATACCACTCTCTAAACGCGTTTTCATAACATATCCAATCCCTCGATCCTTAGACAGTCAGATTTATTTATACAAAAGGTCTATACTTGACGTTGAAATAACTAGAAAACTAGAAAATGAAGACCCTCGTGGAGATGGAGTAAAGTTGAGATCTTTTTTTATCATTAATTTATCAAATTACTTGTGCGGCTTCAAGGTTAACGAATATATTAATCCTCAGATCTGTGACATTAATTCAGCTCTACAGTCATCACAATAAGTAACTGACCAGGTAATAAATATGCTGATAACTCTAAAAGTATAACTCCTACATAAACAAATTTAATTTTAAAGTTGTTGAGTAATTTCTCTTCTTAAATTTGGGATATTACACGCTAAGAATGGTTGATTAATGAGGAAGTTTATTACGATCCCAAACGTTAGGGCAAGTCTGATTTTCATTTTAACTTTTTCTTTTCAACACGGAGAGAGTATGACAGGTAAAGCGTGTGTGCCGTATTGATCAACCGTAACAATGCCACCGGCTGACTATCCAACAACCGAGCCATCGACGGGTGAATTGGCACTACCACTACCAGTAATCAATAATTTGCCGGTCTGAGTCCCCGTGTTGAAAATGAAAATGTGAAAATGAAAATCAGACTTGACAGTACATTCGGGATTGTAACTTCCTTAATAACCAGCCATTATTAGCGTGTTATATCTGAAATTCAAGAAGAGAAATTTCTCAACATGTTGATAATTTAATATGTTTATGTAGGAGTTATACTTTTAGAGTAATCAGCACATTTATTACCTGGTCAGTTACTTATTGTGATGACTGTATAAGGTTTACATCTGGTAAACCGCTAGATGAAGTAAAATGTTAATATCACACATTTGTACATTTCCACCTAGGGGGGGGGGGGGGGGGGGGGGGGGGGGGGGTTCACACAAGTATACTTACACATATACTATATAAACAATGGAACATTGACTTTACATTTTAAATAGTGTGAGGTATTTTATTGATGATAGATTAGCATAAAATACAAGCTAGTTTCCTACACAGAGTTGTAGTTTGATAGGATTAACCTGCAGCAAAATGTACAAAGGTCAAACATAAAACATAAATTTGCTTTTGACGCTCTTACACTTTTCTTAACTATGTTCCTCAAATTCAGGTCAATTGTAATGCAAATGTTATACGCATTCATGTGTTTCGTTAACAATTATTCGGCCCTGGGATAAAAACGATCGTCCGCCTTAGACTTTAAAATCTCCTGCGAACTCTTTCAATTATATTTAATGTTGTTTCGATAGCGGATCAATTTCAATTCTGCATCGACCCTCTTGACAAATAAGCTTTAACGATACCGAATACATTTCAAATCTGACTGAAGAGTGACTTTCAATCAAAGGGAGCTGTCCGTCCCTTAGCGCCTGAAAGGAGTAAAACCTACTCTTTTTGAATTGTTTTTCATTCTTTTGTGTTTAAAATATAAAACGGTGAGTATATTTTGTTTTAAGCACTCTGCAAAAATGAGTTCGAAACTGTCTGCCATCGTGTGTTGCAACTCAGTTGCAGCAACTGTGATTTTGGACGTTCTTGGATAAGGGGGTGTGGACCCTGAGCATAGCCTCCGTAAAACTGCTGTAACTTCAAAATTCAACCTATATAAAAGTATACATTTTTTTGAAGAAAACGGTTCAATGAATCAAACCATGAACATGAAATTGATCATTTTGAAAAATTATAAAAAACTTCTTTCTGTTTCGCTTTTTTTTCTTTGTTTTTTCACTTTCATTTTTCCGTGTAGGCTAAACATCTTGGTAAAACGGACTTGTATCTGGGTCATTAAAAAAATATGAAGTAGCCCTTTCTATCCATCTGTTTATCTATTATGTTGTGCGATAGTTCAATGTTTCATATAAATCCGATTTGAGAGCCAGTCTTTCTCGCCGATCGGGAAGGTAACTATGCTTATATTCCGAAGAGACAGTTTGCCTATGGCACTGTTAAATCTGCAATCCGTATCGGTACCATGAGATTCAGAATGTATAATTAACGCTTTCCATGCGGCAGGCGGCTGCAGACGACATTCCAAAAGTTCACAAAATGTTTCAAAAATGTCAAAATTATTGAATTTCATTACCATATTTTGAATCACTATGAGAAATGCATTGACATAAGTACAAACATGCCTAGTATTGGGTCCGTAATCCTTGAGATAGACTTAGAAAATTGTGAAAGGTTTCTGAAAAATCTGTTGTGTGTATGGTAAAAATAATAGCCGCGTGGAAAGTGTTAAGTATGAAAGTGCTAGAGTTCAAGAGATTTCACTTCTGCTAACGTAGATTTTGAGACTTCCGACACGACATTGTATTACAGCAAACTTCATCTTTCCCAATAACATCTAATCAAATACGTTTATCTTAAGATATATCAAATAAAAATCCAAGCAAATATTAAATGTAAATACAAAATTCTACATCGAATTGAAATTCTTGGATCAAAATACTTAGCTGCGTTGGTATTTTAGTATTGAGTGGATCAACCTGAAGCGTTGTTACATTTACAACTTCAACTTTATGCTTCACAAAACTGAATCCCTAACGCTAGGCTAAGCCTCCACAATTGCATTACGTAGAATTAACGCTAAAGGCCATATATATACTTATCTTGCTTTAACATTTAGTCAGAAAAAGAGGTATCAACCCCATTTTGCCAACCAAGATTTTGCTATTCCCGCTTGTGGCCATAGTGCGAAAAATGCGACTTGGGTCGGCCCGACAACGAGTTGCCACTGTGGTCCAAAATTGTCTTTAGTAGCTATCTGGTATTGACAGTACTGTACACACAGAAAACACTATGTAAAAAATTATGTAAATATAGAACTCCATAATATGTAAGAGTTTACATAAAACATGTAATATATACCCAAGCTTGTGTAAATTCCTATGCAAAAGCTTAACACAACTGTTTACATAGTATTATGGAGTTCTATTTTTACACAGATTGTGTATTTTTTACATAATTTGTGTAATTTTTTTACATAGTGTTTTCTGTGTGTAGTGGTTTCATTCTCTACAACACAATTGTCTAGTGATTACAATGCATCTAAAACAGAACATGAATTATACGATGGATTGATATTATTTGCTCCCTGAACAAGAATATTGAAGCTGTATGGACATTATTTTGCATGTCTTATTTTCAGATGCATCGGAGCATTTTGTATCAACTTTCTGTTGAGCGTACACATATCCGTATAAAGTGTAACAATATTGTAATTTGCCGATGTCGCAATGTATGAGCGGTTTGGAATTAGTCATGTCTGAAGGTTTATTCCATTAGCGAACTTTCACGCTAAACTTAATAGAGCACCTGTTTCTTGAAATTTAAATTGCCTCCGTGCGATTATAATGTTACAGCTTCACCTATTACCATACAATAGGAACTGAGCTGACTGTATCCCCTAAAGGCATAAAGTAGTAAAACATAGTTTAACCCTGGGCCTCCTGAGACGTTTCTATAGCACTGCTACAAACCCCTATAAAAATCCAAACCGAGATGCAGAGTTGCTTATTTGGGTACCATTGTATAGCTAGAGGTCCCCCCTTTCCAGACATACCCAAACAGGTACAAACATCCCAGAATGACGTCACTAAACATTGCTGACCTTAAAATCCCGCAGTATTCGCTGTACAGTGAAATACGGTACAGGCCAATTGACATTTTGGCCAAAAAAGTTCCAAATATCGTAATTACTCCCGGTTGTTTGCTCGTAAGTGATGGAAATGGGGATCATATCATATACTAAAATATTCAGGACCATACAATTAAGATATTTTTCAAAATGGCGATTGTAAAAAATTGTAAGGTGCCCCCCCCCCCCCCCCCCCCCCCCCCGACTACCGGACTTTAACGGCTTACCCTACCCCCAGTAAGGTAGTACCCTTAATTTCTTTTTGTCAAAATTAGCGCAAGGGTTATAAAAGCGATCACATAGACGCCCTTGGGAGGACGAGGGATAACGTGCTCAGCGTTCGCGTTAAGTGGTTGCCCGGTTGCCCGGGACACCCACATTTAGCACCGGGCAACCAACATGTACTTATTTGGTTGCCCGGTGGGCAACCAATTTTTTTACAAGAAGTGAAACACTTAACACATGCATTTAAATATTTTACAGAACGGGCAACCAAAAATCTGCCGGGCAACCATAATTTCCTGCTTGGATTTTTTTCCTTAATTCGGACGCTGATTTACGTGCTGCACGCACTTTCAGATTGATACCTCTTACAACAACAAACAACATTTACCAGACTATGCTACATGTACATAAGTTTAATTGGTTTCCCATCCCATTCAAATTGAAGCCCATTTTCTCTTAGATAAGTCGATGATCTTTTCCATGACGCTGGTTTATAAATACCTTAAATGTAATAAAAATGAAAGGGAGCTTACTTGAATCCACCGCGATATAATATTGTCTGGAACGACAGCATACACGGCAAAGAGAAGCCGTTAAAAATAAAAGACATTAAGAGCAACTTTGCGTACCAATCAAAGAAAATCAAAAAATGTTGGCAGACTTCAAAAAATAAAATAAACAAATCTTAATGTCAGGGTGCAGCATTGGTCAAAGTCAAAGCACGTTTTGGCCTATTTTCTGCACTTTTATAAAGCTAAAATATTTCAAACTTTTAAGATTCACCATATGTAGGGAAAGTAGAGGTAGAATTTGACAGTCACACCACATGATTTACAACACACAAGCTTTCTAGAAATGTAGTTCTCAAACATCCATCATGGCCCACTTGGGTTATACCATTGTTTGAAATAGGGGTGTTTTTTGTAAATATTTATTTCTTGAAATATAGCAATGTTCAACGAGCTGTAAACCCTAAAGTGGTGCTTTTTAAAAATTTCTATTATCAATGTGGCTAGACTAGGTAGTACTTTACCTAAATAAACAAAAAACAGTTTCGGTAATTTTGACAGAGGCAAACAGTGTTGCCAGAAAGTTTGACATTTTCCCATAAAATAACAGTGTTATATTGGGATAAATGAGCCCCTACGAATGTTTTAACAGGAAACCAAGCATCACAAAGTACCTTTAAAGGCGGCCTACCACTTTCCTAGTTCACCACAGATCTACTGGGTGGTAGAGTCTTAGCTAGTGACCAAATTTTAAGTTGTTGACAGATGCTTATTAATAAAAATTAGTGTCTGGGTCTCTGGGATGGAGCAAGTACACTTCATCCTTGAGCTGTGTCCTTAGTTGCCCTGGTAGTTATGTAAGCTATGCACTTTTGCTCATTCACAGCAAATGTGTGCGTGTTAGAAGTTATCCAGGGCTTTTTACAGTGGCACAAGGCCCAATCTCTAAAAGCTGCCACCTGTTATGTGGGGTTGTGTATGTGCTAGGCAATTGATAGAAAATTAAATCTAACTCAAAGCAGCTAATGAAAATATGATATTTTTGTTCAGATACTGGTACCTTTTACAATAGCATGGACGTAACTTCCATGCTTTATAGTAATATGTCATATATCTGTCTGTAAAAAAAGCAGCCATATATTATACACTTCTGTTGCTACGTGTGCCTTTGGTAAAAATGCAACCTACACATGGGAACTATTGTAGATAAGGCCAACCTCTCGATATTCTTTCTGAGATTCACTCTTGTAAAAATGTAAGGATCAGTGTAGGTATTATAAGGAAAGTTGTTCATTGTGTGTTTGTACATCTTACACCTTTCAATAATTGGTTGGGTAATAATTTGTTGTTAGTATGTTAGTATGTTTTATTTAGTTTTTGCTTGGATATTGTAAATGTGATGTATATAAAACTACAAATAAAGTTTATGTCACAACAAATCAAAACAAATCAAGTTGGGCAATTTCTCCAAATATATTGTGTATAAAAATGAGTTTATGATATTTTCTTATCACACAAATAACACAATGCATTGCAAATTCTATGTGGGAAATACAGTTGATTGCACAGATAAATAAAGGTGTATAACATTATCGGCCGAGTGCACCAATGACGGGTAGCTGAAGAATAGCGCTACCTCGCTAGTAACTGAGGCGTAACCCAACATTTTGAGAGCGCCAATGCGGGGTAAGCTACTAGGCTAGTAACTGGCGGGTTATTTACGCTAAATGTTATACCTGACCGGACCCAAGAGTAAGTTGGGGCATAACGTTTTATGCCACAAGTCAGTCGATTCTAGCAGTATATAGCGTACATTTATTGTGAACATTGAAGGGGATGATTCGCTGATGCTGAAGAACCAATTGCACTTGCATGCCCAGGGGGTGTTTATTTGAAGTGGAATGTGACCCCTCATAAGCTGAAAGATTTTTATATTTTTGAAAATCCATTCATGCAATTTGGTGATCTTTTTTAGTCAAAATTTAGATCAATTCCTTTTACCCATTCAAACACTAATCGCACCGACTTTGGGTCATATTTTGACCAAAGTGTACTAATTGTCCAAGGGTCTTAAATAATGACTAAATACATAAACTTATTATTGTTTTTATTAATTAAAAACTGATAAAACAAGTTTCAACATTATTGTGAGAGGAAGGGTAGAAAAAGAAAAAAAAGGATATCGTGCCGCGCGTGGTCTGGGAGTCGAACCGGGGTTCCGCGATTAACAAGCGTAGGACACGGTGTCCACGCCACGGAGGTATTTGTGTTAAGAGATGTGTTATAATTGTATATAATTGTTTCCATCGGGTGCTTGTGTTTTTCATTAAAATTGTGCTTTTTGGTGCAATGTTTGTATGTGCCCCTCGCCCAAAATATGTTTGTAATGTCATGATAGTCCTTATTTTTGAAAAAGTGATAAACAAACTTCGAAATTTTTGGCCATAAAATGGCATCATTTTTTTCCGGATCGCAGTCCGACTCCACGTGTTCTTGATTTACACTCACCTATGACCTAGCGAGTGACGACACGTTTTTAATATTACGGAGGACCATCCACGTCAGAATTTTACAATAAACTATAGGTTAACACTTGGCATATGCGACACTTGATTTTGTAAGGGGACGATGCTGATGAATGTGGATATTTACCTCGCTAGTAGCTATTCTGGTGTTACTCGCCAATTATGCTCTAAGAATTACATCGTTAGTAAGTTATGCTACAATTAGAGCATAACTACTAGGGAGGTAGCTTACCTCCCTAATAAGTTACCCGTCATTGGTGCACTCGGCCGAATGATTTGTTAATTATAAAATAAAAGTATACGGATGGATGAAGCATATTGCAACAAAACACCAATCCACCAAAGCAAAAGTACCTATATAATTGACATGAATAGGCCTACATTACAATTACATTACAAAGCTCAGCCATAGGTTAGATTAGTTGTCAGGAAACACAAAATGAGTATACACAAAATTGCATCACATTGCATCCTGATTGGTTTAGAAAATTACACTTAAATTCCTGACTAAAGTGCTATGCTATTATGCCATTTTATTACAAAGTCTGATACATTATAAAGTTAGTGGGGAAATTTGTACTAAATTAAATTTTGAATTTCATATGCATTATGTTCAACAAGACGCATAATTATTTTATTTTTTTGTTGTTGCAATAAATCAAATTTCTATGGGATTTTATTGCTTATTGAGCTACAGCTCGAAAAGCACTCAATACTCAGTATTTACAGTAACATTATATATGTGTCCATCCTAATGAACCATTTAGGCATTTAGGCCTATTCACAAATGCTTGATGCTTCCAATATATAATAGTGCACAATGTACAAACAAAGGCAATCATATAGAAGAATTTAGTTGGTTCCAAAATAGTTTTTATCAATTGATTATTATAACTTGTAAATTATCTAATCAATTTCATGGATGATTTGTCAAATTGTGACGATTTTAGTTATTTTGTCTTTGTTTGCAAGTGCATGCTTGTAATGATTCATAGACTTTGCAAAATGGCATAATAGCATCTTGTCAGGAACCTTTATGTGTAAAAATAATGCTTCATACATCAGTTTCATCTTCATTCACAGACTCAGTGTCATCTAATTTTGATATATTGACCCACAAGTTCCATATAGCTCGGACAAAATTGTATGTTTTTTTATATAATTCTTGCGTCCCTTCTGGCTTCTAGAATTGGCGACGTGCATGAGATGGCTAATTGATGTGTATTCTCTGTCCACATTCTCGTTCCAATCTAAAAGCCAGAGGGCTTGTCTGATGCAGTATGCTTCATTGCGATAATGAATCCTTTTGCCAAGGTAGACGAGAGCAACATTGTTGCAACTTTCAACATAATAAGTATCCTTTCCATGGACATAATCCTGAGCGTTGTGATATGCTGTTAGGCCTTTGACCACATCATTAAGAAATGTTATTGCACTTGAATCGGTTACAATTATAAAGTCGGGAATATAATCACTGTTCCTGCATGGAGAATCAACATGACATTGGTCATGTATATTTTGGAAATGGGATATTGCACTCAGTATAAGTTGTTTCAAACGGTCTGGATCTTTGTTACAATGGTCAATAGACCAAAAGACATGGTTTCGCAGAAGTGCACCTTTGTCTGCCAGTTGTGGATGCCAAGTCTTTCCTATGTTTTTCTTGGCACCACTGCCGATCTTCTTAATTTTGGCTGGTATAGGCTTGGTAGCGTGCCATCTGTCGTTAGAGTTCGTTGTTCCATCCCGGGTCTTGATTATATTATTTACAGATAAATTCCTATCATGGGCATGATCTGCTACTTGTATGTTCTTTGCATCAAATGCATCGTACATTCGCCTGCATGCCAATGCCTCATGTCTCTGGGAACAAATGTCATCCTCTTTCGTTACATGTTGTATGTCCACAACCTTATGGGTTAACTGACTAAGAGCAACATGGTCAGTATGATACGAGTTTTTTCGGCAAGCATGCCTAGCATCAGTCATAATTGACAATGTGTTGGTGTCTCCTCCATTCTGTTCAGTTTTTTGCATTTCCTCTGCAACCGCATCACTGATAGATTCTTTCAATAACATTTCTGTCATGGAGGACATTGTTGACGACATCTTTTTCCTCTGTCTCCATGATAGCATTCCAATTCGTCCATATGTACACAAACGCTCATATTGGGCAGGGTGAACGCCACTAGACAAGAACGCATTCATCATGCTCATATTTACTTGCATTTCTGCGGTAGTTTTTCCAAACTGTGACGATGACGACCACTTGATTTGATACCGCGAAACTTTATCACATACTAATTCAACACAAGCAACATGTCCGTTCATTTTCTTTGTAGAGGTAAATTTTCCATGACAAGTAGCGTTGTGGTATTGAATTTTGTTGATTAGTTCGTCGATACATTTGTCTTCACAAATAAATGCTGCAAACGAATCAAATGTCTCATCTTCTTCTTCCAGCAACTCATCAGTCTCATCAGGATCTGCATTATCATCTTGTTGCGTTTCAATGTCCATATTTTCTATAGGGTTGAAGTCGGCGGCAGATGAAGCAGATGGAGTTGATGTCACTGTCTTTGTCTCGATGAATCCTTGTTTATGTATTTTTCATGTTAATTTGTATTTTTGTTTTATATCTTGCGCCTCGGAATAGTTTTACCTAGATTGACGGCGCATTATAAATGCCATTATTATTATTATTATTATTATGAATGTATCCAGTAAATGATTCAGTAAATCGGCATTGGAAATATTGTGTATTCCAGTTAGCTCCTTCGCAGACCTCAGTTTTTCATCAAAATCCCATTTTTCAGCTTCTGATTTAAATGATGCATCAATAACAGTCTTTATTCGGACTGGACGTTGGTAGTTATATTCCTTGATGGTTCCATCAGACAAGCGTTTCTTCTTGCGTACAGTTCTCACAGACTGGTTATTGGTGATATCAAGCAAAGCATCCATAGTGATATAAATGCTTGAAAAATGCAATTTAGAAGTATATTTTGTAAAATAATATCCTGAATATGTCAAACGTTTGTGAATAATGTGCAACTTGGTAAGCTACCATGTTACATGTGTGTAGAATCAGTTGAATGTTAACTAATTTGAAAAATGGTAACCTTGCATTTGATTGGTGTTCGTAAGGAAAGACCACTCCATTATTTTCAAAGGGGACCTTGGATATTGGGTGAACATTTCCATTTCGTAAATGTTGTGGTATACAAAATTGTATTCAATTTTTTACCAGTTTCAAATAACATTCATATTGTTATTCATTTTTGGTCAAAATCACACTTCCAAATAATGTAGGACAATAGAAAATGTGAATACATGTAGTTTGAATCAGTTCAAATGTAAAAAGGTATACATACAAAAAATGTTATAACCATGTCCAGTAGTGATGTAACATAATTATGAACCATAAACATACATCATAATGATATCATATACCATGCTGTTAACAGACGGTCAGGGCCATATTTTGTATGCACACATTAATTGCTTTTTCACCATTTTACACTTAGTTTCTTTACATAGTGAATATAATTGCCCAACTTCTTCAGATTACTGCAAAATCTTGGATTTCAGTGTTACCAATCTTTTGATAATACCTTGTGAAAGACAACAAATTATCAAAATGGCATCTGTTAAAGTTGTACTTGATTGTACAGAAGAACAACTAGAGGTTTTACATGGAGTGTACACATTTTATGGATGGAACTTGCCACTGCCTGATAATGGTATGTAAACCATTTTATTGGTCATTTTTTATTACTAGCATTTTAAAAATGATTCAGATTGTTGGGATGTAAATTCAAATTTTAAATCATAATAATTTTAATGTAAAAATGTATTATATTCTATGCAGCAAGTTCAACTTTGCTAGGTGACCTAAATACTTGGTGTTTCCTATACATTTGCTTGTTTGTTTGTTTAAAAAAACTTATTTGGATTTTAATTATTAAAATTCTCATCACTTTCTCATCAATTCCATTTGCTAATCACAATGAATTGAGTCATGGTCCATTTCCAATTTCAGAGACACAAATACATGTACATGTAGGCTACTACTACTAGTCATGCCTGATTCTAATATTTATTCTGACCCTAAGTTAAATATCTCAAGTTCTTTAATTAACTTGTATATTTGGTCATGTACATAATTGTTATGTGCTGCATATGTTCAAAATAATTTACCATTATCATTCCGCTTTTTCAACAGTCTGTCGTGATTCTAACTCGGGACAACCAAGAATAGTTGACGTTAATGATTCCTGCATGAGTGCAACTGCTAACGAGGAAAGTTCGCAAGAAGATCAAGAGCAAGATGAACATGATACAACAGAAGATACAGATGAGGTTCATGGAGGCTGTGAATTTTGTTTTGTGGATCCATGTGTAACACATCGCAATTACACTTGGTTAGGAGATGGACAGGCTCCGCATAAGAACAATGCTGGTTTGCGCAAAGAGCGCTATAAGAAATTTTGGAAAATAATCGCCAACTGTGGAGGCTGGAATCATCCCAAATATATACATAAAAAGGCTCGTTCTTCAACTGGTGATGAGGGTACAGAAGTGTGGAGCAAGCGGGAAATACTACCAGAATGCGTAGTTGAACAAGTCCGCGGATTATATCCAAACCCTCCAGGTGTACCATACATGGGACACAAATGGAACTAAATATTTACGCCTATATAAAGTTCAAGTTCAATCAAATTCTACAGGAATGGACATACATTATATTACCATAAAAATGATACAGAGAACTGGCAATTTAAATAATGTCCCTAATAAGGCAAAATAAAAATAAATACATGTTTAACGTCCCCTCCCGCTTCCTTTTTTGGGTTTGCTTCAAATTTCTTTTTTTTCTTCATTATTTCAGTCATAACTTTTTTGTTCAGGTGTTTCAGAGTTTTAAGATGTTTGAAACAGCTTTGGTTCTCTCTTATATGCATTTTAAACAATTTAAGGAGGCCTCCTCCTCTTTCAGGTTCACAAATTTTGTCGCTAATCGGGACGATTTTGCTCCAAAAAGTGCAAAAAAACTAAAATAAAAAGGGCCTCCCCCTTCCTCTTTTGAAAAAGACAGGACGCTAAACATGTTAATTTTTTTATTTGGCCTAATATACCAAGCAAATAAATATGTGATGCGATCTGTGAAAACCCGTCGGATGTCGCAAAATGTGAAATAGGGATTATGGGTAAAATAAAAAATAAAAAAATAAAAAAAACAAAACTTTTTTGTAAACTTTTTTTAAGATTTTGTTTAGAAAATTAATTTCTATTACTTTGGGTCATCACCTTTATATGAAATTTCACCTTCAAAAACTTACTTAAGTCACTTTTCTAAGTAGCCTTATAATGTTATTCTATTGAACTATGTATCTTTTATGGCCTGTTTTCATGATTTCTTGTTTTGTAGCGTTTTATGACATCTCAATTATCATTCACTCATAACTTTTGTTGTAGTGACTGTAGACAAATTATCGAAACAGTTCTGTAATCAGCACAGATTCAGCTTTATTATGATATAAATATCTCCAATATGAAAAATCCCGACATGTGGCGGGTTTTCACAGATCGCATCACATATGTATTTAGCTAGAGTGGAATTATTTTGAAACACAGTAACTATTGGGATACAATAAAATAAGGGTCTACAATAGGCTCACATATAAAATGAGGAAAATTGGTATTCTCATTTCAATTTTTGACTTGTAAACATTGTATCTAGTAATAGTATGCATGGTATACGGTATGCTAGTATCATGGAACCACTGTGATACACTCATAGCAGTGCAGGTACTATCAGCAGTACTAAGCTACCATACCAAGGACAATTTTGGGCCATGCAATGCCCACTTGTCAAACTCAATTATCATTTAATCTGTGATTGCTAGCAGGGTGCCTTTGGTCTTTGGTTCGTCTGTGGCGAACTATCAAAGTGGTAGGCCAGCTTTTTAAACACTTATTCTCAAGCAATGACCCATTCTTAAGACTGTTCTGCAGCATATGTTTTGTAGTAATATCCAAAATGGCCCCCAGAAGCCATCTTGGAATTTAGAAAATCACATAACTTCTGGACATATTAACCCAGAGACAAGATTGAGGTATCTTTTTTGACTAATTTTATGACTAGGAATCTAATACGGTGGTTATTTTATGATTTGGAGGCTGTATTCAGCATGGAATGCAAGATGGCTGACATAACTTTTGATCACCTTAACCAGGACACGTTATTTAGGTGTCTGTATAGGCCTACAGTAGTTATTTTATTATTCTGAAGTTGTTTCCAGCATGAAATATAACTTAGAAACATAATGTAGATGTTGCTCTCATCTTATTTATATGAAATTATTCTAAAACCTACTAGTATTATGACATGTAGGATATGGGTTAATTGTACTCAATATGAAAAATTCAAGATGGCTACTTAACGACTATTTTAGAAATGTTATGATGTTCTCAAATATGATAAAGGGGCATTTCTTCAATAATTCCACAATGCTGAATACATTCCAGAGGCAAGTTTGTCATTCATTTTCAGTGTTAAAGCCCCAAAAGCATGGGTGGATTTCAGTTACAAAATCCTGTACTGTTGCTGACCATCATGAATAATTGTTGCAAATGTTATAAAGACAAATAAAAAGCATGCGCTTGGGGAGAGGATTTTGCGTAATAATTCGTAGTATATAGGACTGTTAGGGTTAATAATATAATGTTTCAACCATCAAGAACATTGGTGTATGTGCCAAATTAAACCAACGTTGTATACAAAATGTGGTGATCTTCTACTGGTTCAAGTAGTGATCCTCATTAATAATCCCAGAGTACATTCCCTCGTTGAATTGTCTTGTGATACTGATTAAGGATCCCATTCTGTCAGTGTTGGTATATATATTGAAAGCCGAACCATACTGCCCAAAAACAGTTTGCATCCACCATCTTCTTTATAAGAAAGTGTGTGGTAGAATACTTAAAACAGCTATACTATGTTTTAAAAATAGTATAATAACAAGCATTTAAAAAACAGCATTATATACAAGAAAAATACAAAAAAAATAATAAACACAAGTCATGCAAAGATAAAAAAAATCAGTACTTGGGAAACAAATTCGTTTTTTAACCGGCGTTTGAAGATACAGACGGACGGGCCTCTCTGATGCTGATCGGGAGCTGATTTCCAAAGTCGGGGCCACATAATAATGATAATAATAAACAGGCATTTAAAAGACGCATTTCAAACCGCAAGGAAACTCAATGCGCCGCACACAGATAAAATCAATAAATTAAAAATTAAAAATTAAGAAAACGCACAACCTTTACAACCATAAAATGCCATAACAAATTAACAAACTATATAAATGAGTAAAAGGCAAACTACAATTGAAGCGCAAAAGTCAATATAGATACAGATTTGCCAAATAACGATTTAGTGAAAAGACATGAAAGGAATTGCATGAAAGGAATTATTACCAGCTTGATGTTTAGATAGAGGCACAAAAAGCCTGGTAGCATCAGAAGAGGAGCGAAGTCGGGGTCTACTATTTTCATTTAACACACATAATTTTTCTTTCTGTTTTGCCTTGCTACATTTTAAAATTGCCAAGACAATTCAAGTTTGCTAGCAACAGCTGACTTCTGTAACTTGAATCCACCCATGGATGCTTTTATACTATACATTATCTCAAAATGATTGATACCCGCTTGCCTCTGTAATGGATTTCTCATAGTCCATTATAATACCCTTTCATCATCACTAAGGTCGTTTGGCTCAAAAGATATGAACCATAAATGTTCTAAAATGGTTGTTGGTGGCTTTCTTTGATATCTATGGTGAGAAATTAACTCTTACAGGGAATCCTAGAAAGATTTCATGAACATTAAATTATTCAAGAGCAACATCTATTGTGTTTCTAGGTTGAATTGAATGGTTCAGCCGATATGGTCACACACCACCAAATAAGTACCCTATTGCTTTGTGTGGTTTAGAGGTAAAGTTCGTGTTAATTTGTCTCACCTTTAGAGCTAGCTGGTTCATTCAAATCATTGTTTTTATTGAAGATCAAGATGTCTTCTGCTTAAAAACAATCCCTTTTGTGGGGGTTAACCGGCATTTCCCCCCGCTACAAGCCAATAATATCTATCTTAGGTACGACAGGCTGCCTATATTCTAAGATCCGGGATTTTTGCTCTAAATTGGTGGAAACAGTGAAATCATGTAAAATAATAACATTCATGAAAAAGCTAGAGATTTCGGGCCTAATATGGAAGAAATAACCTACAAATGCCAAATTACAACTACAACTTTCGAACAGCCCTGCATTATCATACGCCATCAGTCCAAATGACGAATGCTCCTTTATCCCAATAACACCTCCTTTATATGAAAGCAATCTATGAAATCATATATTGAGTAATACTAATTGCATTTCATTATAGCATGTAGGACGGTTGCTATAATTGGTTGATTGTACTAACGCTACTGCTGGCGTAGACATAAATAGAACAATAATATTATGCTCGTTTGTACGCTGAGTTGTACAAACAATTCCCCGGAGACGACGGAAGATTTCAGATATGCCGTTATAATTTTACGGAAAACAAGATATATTTAGAGTTATCTAATTTCCTTTTCTTTTCTCGCGTGTTTTATTATATTGTTTTTCTGTATTTTAATACAGAAAATCTGGTCAACAAGTTAAGGACTTAGAATCAAGACCACGTTCCAAATGTCAAAAATCCCAATTTATAGCCCATATTTTGAATTAAATGCTCATATATATATAAATATAATCAGACTACACAAATAATCCGTTCAACAAATGTTAACGAAACATTTTAACTATAGCAGTCTACCTGTTCCATTTGCAAAATCAGATAATAAGATTAAGAAGGTAACAAATTTGACAAATTTGGCAGTTTTAGACTATAACTTTACTTCGTAAACCAAAGACTCGTTAGGGAGCAAATCAAAACTCGACCGCGCGGCAACCGGCGTGGACCGCATATCATTGTTTAGAACAATGGAAACCGGCTGCAACCGCACGGAACCCCACGGACAGATCTGAATTCCCTAATACAAAAGAGAAGAGACCATCTCAAATACGATTTTATTAAGGAAAATCCGCAAAAATAAACCATAAAAAACAACAAAGGACAGAGAACAATGGAGGGATTATAATTGAATAACTTTTTGTGATATGTAAAGCAATAATAGTGGGGATTCCAAAAGGGGCTGATCATAAAATGTCCTCAAACCGTTGGAATTATGTGGCGATTACTCTAACATTACACATCTATAGTAGCTCTAAAGATAGCAGTAATAAGAGAGGTTGTGGCAGCTATATTTGAATGATGAGTTCATGTATATCTTCATTTTGATTATCAACATAATTATTCTCATGCATTTAAGCATTTTTCAATGTTTTCGATTAGATTTTGATGGCACAGTAAGCTTTTATATAGTCAAATTCATGATTTTTGCCATTTTTGGCTCAGTTCAAAATTATCTGCTGTCTGCGCATGCGCATATTCTCTGTAGGTTTCAGTGAACAAGTTCAGATAATTAGTTAACTATCTAATGGAATCGCGCAAACTGGTTAATTTCTTTGATTTGTCCTAATTTTTTTAATTTTCCTCAACAAAAGTGATTTACTTGCTGGGCATTTTTCAATGAAAAAGGGTTATTTGAAATATTGATATTTGTATACTTTTCATTCAATTGCTTTTCCTTACTTTTTCCTCTTATACTAACAATTTAAAATTTGACGGGAATTAAATTTATTATCTTAGGTATCATATGCAAGCCAACAAATGGGATTTACCTGCTTCTGGTGTCATGTTATGCAATCTTCTTACCACGTGTTTCTTACAAACATTTCAAATTTCCCGCCAAATAATTGATTTAGCAGTGTCCAATGTGTACTACCGTTAAGCTAATACTATGACGTCATAGTTCAAATTTAGAAATCCAAATGTGCATTGTTGGAAATACGAAGGTTCATATATTGATAACACTATCTCTCAATAGAATTACTCATGCATCCCATACCAGTCACTTTCATAACTTAATGACCAGCCCTCGTACATATTGAATTGGCGATTCCTTATGAAAAATTTGCGGCGTAATACCATGTACACGTTCACTCACCCCGACACGCCTGACTGCACAGATACTGCACCGCGCTTGCATAACAATGAATGCATGAATTAATATGAACATTAACTTGACACTATAACATGTATAATACATAACTTTCGACTATAGTAGAACATGGATGCAAAGTTAATATAATATATTGAAACGGTAATTCCGTTAAAAGGGGATCTGTACAGTCGCTGGTTACATCTTAGGTCATTTAGAAAATCGAGTCAACCAAAAATGTATTTAAGTTGATGGAAAGCAGGCTTATATGTTTGAATTTGTTTCTCTTTGACTTTTCCCTCGCTCCATTTGATTCAGTGCAGTGAAACTTTCATAAAAGGTTGCCCCACATTTTTGTAAAGTTACCTCGTTAATGTCACGTAAGTGAGGGGGGGGGGGGGGGGGGGGGGGGGTAGAGGTCAAACAAATTCGCACGGTCGCAAACAAAATCGCACAGTCCTAAAAATAGCACTGTGAGAAAATAATAACCAATACTTCAGGTTTTCACCAGTTTTCTCTGTAACATTTTCCTTTATTTAGCCCACTGCTGCATACATTTGGAGACTATTATGTACACATTTGGAGACTATTTTACTATTTTTTCTCTCAGGTCGGGACACTGCCCGACAGTGCCAATCTCGACCGACAGTGTCGAGTCTCAACCGACACGACTCTATTATTGGGGGGGGGGGGGGGGGAGGGGGGGGGGGGGAGGGGGAGCGACCGACATGTACACATTTGACCGGATGTCAGTCTTGACCGAATAATCGTATATCGTGTAATTTATAGTGCCTTCTGGGAGTTAATGCTTCTGTTTGATCGCTTTTTAAAAAGGCTAACAGTGTCATGCATGAAAAATCTAATAAATTGTTCTACCACTCCATCTGAAAATCATGTCTGTGTAAGTGGTTGTTCTGATCTTTTGTGTACCCTCAACATTTACAGTGTACACAATAACGGTCCTCTCGTGGCTACACTTGATGCATCTTTGACGGCTTGTGTTGAATGTAATGCTCTACAATGCTAACATCTGCCGTCATTAAAGACTAACACATCACTGTGCTCTTATCTAACTACGACATAGAAATCAAGAGGGAGTCACAAAGAGAGACAACTTAACATTTTTCACGCGGCCATAGTTTTACCACATACTAAATAGATTTTTCAGAAACCTTTCCCAACATGTAAAGCCTTGCTCAAGGATTACTGAACATATACTTCGCCTTTATGTACTTATTTCAAAGCATTTCTCATAGTGATTACAAATATGGTTATGAAATCCCATTTGGTGACATTTTGGAATGTCGTCTGCAGACGCATTCCCCCAGTGGAAAGTGTTAAATAGTAAAATGGCAAATTGGCTATAATTGCTCTAGTAAGATTTCACAATCCAATTCCCGCACACGTTAACTCCTTAACCAATTTAATGAAAATTAAAAATCTATAAAACGTGATCTTAAACAAGCGAATCACGAGAAATGCCACCAATGACATAATATGCCGTTCGACTTTTAATGTAGATGTCATCAACATCCTGTTGCGTCTAATGGCTTGTCAATGCGATATTCCGCAACGATATAAATTTAATCCAAAATGCAATTAGCTATCATTTCCAACTATTTGGCTTTCTATCATTCCAATAACTAGCACATTAGTGCTATAATGATTAGTGGTATATGGAAATTGTCCACCTCTAGCATCTGTGAAGTAATATCTGTGAAAATGATAATCATTCTCGTTTTTCCAGTAATAGATAATTACAGTATTGCCATTTCAATACCATTGTGGCCCAATAAAATATAGCCTACACACCCCCACAGCAATCCTATGCACGCACCCCCCAGTGGGGGTGAGCGCAAAGCTTGTGACATGGGTCTGTGTGAAATGTTTCGTAGCCAAGGCTCTGTCCCGTGCGCGTGGGCCAAGTGCGGTTTTGTATTTTGTATTTTCTTTGTTTTTCTTTCTAGTTCCTCTAAAAAACATCTTTGCCTTAAATGTTAAAAAAAACTTAATTTCTGACATTAGCTGGTCATTAAAGGACATTTGACTTTTAAAAGTTCATATTTAAGCCGATGTTTTTGAATATCTCTATAACCGCAAGTTAGATATCCCTTAGATATCTCTGATACACAAGTATCAGTTATGCCAATGTGCATGTATTCGTTGTTACGATCGGCCATACATACAGGGTGGTTCAATAAAACGTTGACAGTTTTTTGAAGCTGATTTCGCGACGTTACATTGAATACTGAATGATGAATTGCATGCAAGTAATCTAAGATTTGAAGATCCCGCCAGGTGAAACCAGTGTTATTGTTAACATCTTAACTATCTATCCAGGTGTGAAATTAATACGTAATAATAATACCTCGAGTGACCCTAATTAGAATTATTGATTTTCATAGATTGAAAGTGTGCCTCAAAAGTGACGATGCCATTTAATGTTATCTTGCTGGTCATTTCCTGTAGACTTACCCATGGACAAAGAGATTTTGGAGAGATTCTCTTCAAATAGCTATCATTTTGCCGCCATAGTATTATTAACATTGAGATTTTCAGCATAGATGGCTAAGATGATATTTTTGAGGAATATGTAAAAAAATGTAAACCAAATCCCACAATTTTGAAAAATATAGCTTTGAAAAACTGTCAACGTTTTATTGAACCACACTGGTTGTAACGTCGCGAAATCAGTACCCCGTGGACAGAGTGACATGGGAGAGACTTTGTTCAAATAGCTGTTATTTTGCAACTGTAAGGTTATTTGTAACAAAATATTTTCAGCATAGATGGTCAAGATCATATAGTTGATGAATATTGAAAAAGATTTTGTTTAGATCTACAGAATTTTAAAAGAAAATGGCTTAAAAAAAACTGTCAACGTTTTATTGAACCACCCTGTATAACTAGTGCTAAGCTTTTTTTAGAGTTTCTTTTGACGACACACCGTCCCTTACAATGAATTGGACTAAATATTTCTTTCAGGTAAACCACCTCTCGGTTTATTGCAGGATAACAACAGACACTTAATAGCTTATACATTTAGTGATTGCTTATGCATCTTAAATCATATATGATTTACATTTGTTTATGTTCCTTTGGTCATTTGTGTTATTTTTTTTAATTATTGATTTGTCACCAGATTTTCTTTGGTACTACAGGCTGTCCCAAAATGATTAGTACCCATTGATGCCCAAAGTTGAATAAATTTTGTCATCATCAAAATCGATGGGATTGGATTCGTTGTTTTTACATCATCTTTGTCATACTGTACTATTTCATTAGAATTTTAGATCATGAATATCGAATTTATCAAACTTAAGATACACTCCATTATGTAAAACATGGTAATTTCACCTTTTTGACAAAGTGCTAAAAATGTGTGTGCTAGCGCTATTACAGCTGGTTTGAAAGAAACTTGTGTATTCTCATAATCATGGTCTACTCAATATAATCTTGTGTGTCTTTCTGTTGTAACTGTTATTAGTTATGGGTGTTCAAATCGTCACACTTGAGTGACCCCATGTATTGTTTTATTTGACAAGTGTTTAGTGACTTCTAAAAGAAGTGGTATTTGGTGAATCACCAGTGGCTTAGATTTCATTTTGACGTTGAAGAATGGATTTCGTGAGGTTAAACACTAAGGGACTATATCATTTTTAGCGCGTTTGTAGGAAATTGTATCCTCAATATTAAAAAGCTAATTATCCATGACCACGTCTCTACCTGTTTAAATTTCCTTCAATTTAGAGTCAAAACTAGCTTATTATAGAAACAAATTTGGGGTCGCTCATGCGTGACGATCCATTTTTACTCTTCAAATTAAATCAAAATGAAGAAATATTAAAGGTTTGAACAACAATATGATACAACAGCAGTTTAAAATAGAAAGGAACCAAAGATACTAGCAGACAGGAGATTAAGAGAATGTATTAGTTTCATTCAAACAAGCTGTTTAAAAACACATTTTTTTTGCACTTTGCCAAAAAGGTGAAATCACCATGTCTTACACAATGGAGTGTAACTTCATTAAAATAAGTTCGATATTCATGATCTTTAATTCTAATAAAAGGGTACAGTATAGTAAATATTATAGAAAAACAATGGATCTAATTTCATTGATTTTGACGATGACATTTTTCATTGAACTTTGGGCATCGATGAGTACTAATCATTTTGGGACAGCCTGTATTTTCTTCTCGACCAATTGCCCTCCTGAATACCTATCTATGTATGCACACCATCCAAGTTTTAAAAGATTACTTTATACTTTCATTATATTTATATAATCTCCCTATCATATTGATTATCTTTGTAACATAATTGCTTATTTGTATTACCTCATCCATTAACATTTTTCCAAAGGGTCTCGTTGACACGTGTAGTAAGGGAGCAGTTCCATTTGTACGCGATAAAAATTGCGAGAATGTTCCGGGCCCCGATGAGTATCGCGAACAGTTGCGCGAACAGTTGCGCGAACAGTTGCGAGAAGCAAAGGATTATTTATCGATAGCGTATTACCGCTTGTTTAAAGATAAGTGGTCGGTATGTAAATAGAGCTTCGGGCTATTTATTCTAGTGTAAGGTACAAATTCAGCATTTCATGTTTTTAGAGATAATGTTATTGATTATGGATGTTTAACGTAAATTGTATTATCCTCGTGTATTTGCTAAACAATGTCCCGCTCTATTTGCTAAACATACCCCAGGGTATGGCAGAGGCCTCGTATCGGGGCCTGATGACTATTTTATCGCGAATCAACTTGAAAAACATCGGGTCCAAAACATATCAGGCCCCGATACAGTCGCGATAAATTTATCGCGTATAAATGGAACTGCTCCCTAAGCTCTTCGTGAGTTTTTTCAACGACGCCTTGCATATAGGCCTATGCTACTGTTTTGTAAAATAATTTTGCTCTGACTTTGTATTGCTATGTTGTATATGCGAAATAAATAAACCTGTAAAAAATAAACCTGTATCTGTTGTTCAGTTTACTTCATAAACGTTTGTTACACCCCTATTATAGGTTAAAAATAAAATGTTGTTGTGAAGTCACTAAGCTGGTAACGTGCCTGTGCATATACTCACTGTAAACCATACATATAGAAGCAGTGACCATTACAGCATCTGGCGTACTGTAGTTGAAGGACCCTTACAACCAAGTAAGAATGGTAAATGAAACGTTTCTGTCTGTGCTTTCTGGTACTTCAATTACAGTTGAAAAGTAGCAGATATGTTTACCCACGTCTTATATGGATTTTCATTAACCATAATAAAGTTGTAGCAAGTTCAGCCCTATTAACGTTTATCATTTCATTGTGGTCACCACTCGATGTGGATGAATGCAAATGATAGGGAGAAGCAGGTTAAATAATGGTTAAATATAGCGCTATTCAAAGCAATTTTTTGATTAGAATGAAAATAGTACTCGGTCGACAATTCACAAAGTATCATATAGCTTTGTGTAGAATTTTACCCCTTTGACTAAAAGTTTGATAGCTCCTTTTCAGGGAGTTATAATGTGTTGTATGGATGTTATTGACTAAGATCTCAATGCACTTTCGCACTGTTACAATAGTGTTTACATATCGGGGAGATGACCATGGGCGGCGCAAGCGGAGGGACGTGGTATTTGCACTGTGACGTGGGGGAATATCCCCTTATAAAAATACAGCTAATGTGTTTTAACGTTGTATTGCAACATTCAGTGTAACACTTGGCATCGGGAACGTTTTCTGGGGACCATTTTAGTTGAAAACTAGATATGTTTGCGTTTTGTCTACATCCACCCATATTTTTTTATTCCGCTGCTACTTGGTGTACAATCGGTTTCTAATATTGCGCATTACAAACCAAAATCATGAAACATATTGGGCCGTATTATCGTACTAAACCGTGTCTAACTAAACGCGAGTTTATCTTTTACACATTGTGTTTAACAAAACACGGTTTGAAACACCGTCCACAGAGTGGTCAGGTATTCATTTTTATTGTGGCTCTAATGGATTACAATAGATATCGTCCGAATACCTCAAAAGCTCGTGGATGTTTAATACTACACGATCTGAACTTCAGCTTGCAGCAGGCACGGTTACGGTTGAGTGATATTTTAAGGCATACGGTTGGTGTATGAGTTTAGTTAAACACGCTTAAACTACCCCATACCCATGTTTAAATTTAGACACTTTTTAGAGAGTTAGACGCGTATCTAATGTTAAATAAATTGTCGAGATTTACGTCTAGATGTTCGTAAAGTCAAAGTAAGAACCGTGTTTAACTACGCCATACTCTCTAAATCTCACCAATTCCTTGCTCCTGATACTGCCACTTCTGTTGCTGCTTTTGTTCTTACTGCTGCTACTCAGAATGGTGTATTTGACATTTCTGCATCTGTTTATCGTACCAAACATATTAACCATGCTTACAAAATCAACATTTGATAAGTGGTGTATCGTACCATTATGTACTTTTCACATTTTCATTTATGAGCTTGTTTTTGTAAAGATACGTACACTACTCTTGACTACAGAACTGGTTGGTCACTACTTCTATAAGTGCTTTTAAAAGTGTAATGTTATAATCATGATAATAAAGGACAGACTGTTGTTGCTTCGCAATATCCTGTCTCGAAACAATAATGTGCAACGTTATCTTGAATAAAATGTCAGCCCATTAAGCCAATAGTTAGATGTTATTAAAACGATGACTTTGGCATATCTCTTGTTACAATGTGTGAAAGTAATGGCAATGTACTGCTTCTCTTAGCTTGTGCCACCTTACTTGGACAAAGACCGGATGGTCGAAACATCGGACAATAAATGCTATCAAATACATCGGAAAAAGTCATCTCTATTATTTAGCTTTTGTCCGAATATCAATCAGTTGATCGAAGTATGCAGAGATTTTAAATTAATGTAAATAGGTGTTTTTATGTGTCTCATATGATTCAAACATTATACAAATACGGTAGTGTTTTAAGAAATGATTACATCAAATCGTGCAATACAATTGGTGGTCAGTCTCCTCGGCATTCTTCAGTTTATTGCGCGGATGCATTTGCCTTGGCGTTGATGTAATTTATTAAAAGGAATTCGACAATATTCTAGTTTTTTCATTGTTTTGTTGTGGCGAAGAGAATACAAAAGGGCTATGATGCTCAGGGTTGTTCAAAGTTGTTTCTTCCCCAGGAGCAAGGTTTTGAGCTTAACATTTCCCCACCTACACTTACAGGTTTGATAAAAATCAGATTACAATATGTTAGCTATAGTGTTCTTTCGATATACCAGTACCATAGTAATAATTTAACATTTGTGAAGAACTTTTTTAAGGGGGAATAAACAAAAATGATGTGCGCGAATCTTTTTTGTGGCATGTTACGTTAATATTGTCAATTTTGTCTAATTGAACCTAATTTAGTACGAAAATGTGCGAGAAGCGCGAAAAAAAAAGTATTTTTATGCTAAAATTGTCCATTGTTTTCTTAATTTTAACTACATTGTGTAAATTGATTGGTGGGGCACAAAAATATTTTTTTTTGGGAAATGCCCCCTTGCCCCCATGTAGCTCCGCCACTGGGGAAAAGCAATAAAACAATGAACATGTTAGTATATACCTGTGCAACCACAGCTCATAACCCAAAGTTGCATTTTTTCTCTTCATCTTTTTTCACCCTTTTCCGCAATACTTTTATTTTTCCACTTGGCATTATTTCCATTTCTTGATCAATTGTGTTCTCGATTTACCAAAACCATCAGCGAATAAAGTTACCTTTACCATCCGCAAATATCAGCTCATTGACCAAAAAGCATTCTCTGAAGACATTACTACTAGAATGAATGACATTGAATGTCGGGAGTATGATAATGTTAACAATTTGCTGGCGGACTATAATACAGCTTGCTCTGAAGTTCTTGATAAGCATGCCCCTCCCACCATTATGACCCGCAGTGTCATAAGAAGACCTGCATGGTATGATGAACATGTGAATGATGCCAGACGGATACGCCGAAAATGTGAAAGAAAGTGGAGAAAATCAAAGACTGATGCCTATTACAAAACATACCAGGATTCCAAACAGAACGTTAGTGATCAGATTCATAATGCTAAGAAAGGATATTTTGAGGGTAAATTTAACAACTGCAGTGTAAAGGACATGTACAAGACTGTTAATGAGCTCTTATATACATCAAATAAGGTTATACCAGACACTGTTTCTCCCGTGGATCTAGCTAATGATTTTGGACAGTTCTTTGTTGGCAAAGTAAATAAGATACGTGATGAGGTTGACAGCATAACGAGTAGTGATACTAGCATTACAACTGAATCATATCTCAAATCAACCCCTGTTACGTGTCTATTTTCAGAATTGCAGCGTGTGTCAAATGAAGAACTGCTTGGGATCATTAGAAAGTGTCCCAATAAAAGTTGTGTGCTCGATCCAATGCCTACTTGGCTAGTCAAAGAACATGTTGACGTTCTGCTTCCCACGTTGTGTAGAATTGTAAACACATCGCTACAATCAGGTTTATTCCCTGATGACCTGCACAAGGCCATTGTGACACCTGTTCTGAAAAAAAGCATCTCTTGATCGTAACCAGCTTAAGCACTACAGACCTGTTTCAAATTTACATTTTACATCTAAAGTACTTGAGAAATGTGCGTCTTTACAAGTTATTGAGCATACTGAGACACATGGCCTTTCTGAGCCTTTGCAATCAGCCTATAGAAGTCAGCATAGTACTGAGACCGCATTGGCGTGTGTGCACAACAACATATTGCGCGCTTTAGACGACAAAAAGGTTGTGTTGCTGCTGATGCTAGACCTATCAGCCGCATTTGATACAGTTGATCATGACATTATGATGCAAAGGCTCAGAGATGACTTTGGTGTCACTGGTACTGCTCATATGTGGTACAGCTCATATTTTGCAAACAGATCCTGTAGGGTATTTGTATCTGGTTCATATTCTAAAGACTTTTATTTCCGTTTTGGTGTTCCTCAAGGCTCGGTTACAGGGCCATTATGTTTTGTGTACTACACTCATGTTGTCGGCAAAATATTACGCCATCATAACGTGGATTATCAAATTTATGCTGATGATATGCAAGTTTATCTGATAGTTGATCCCAATATTCCTGGTGACGTTCAATGTGCGCTTTTTAGACTCGCAAGGTGTGTTGCTGACATTCAGCAGTGGATGATTGAAAACAAACTCAAGTTGAATCAAGACAAGACGGAATTCTTTGTTGTGGCATCTCCTTATGATTTGAAAAGGTTAGGTAAGGTCAGTCTTTTTCTTGACAATACTGAGGTTTTACCGTCTAAGACTATTCGCAATCTTGGGGTTGTTTTCGATAATAAAATGTGTATGTCTGACCATGTAACCAAGTTGTGTAGATCCATCAACTGGCTCCAACGAAACATTCGTAGAATCCGTCCATATATTAATGTTGATACCTGTCACAACATTGTAAGAGCTCTCATCCTTTCTCGTCTTGATTATTGTAATATTTTGCTAAATTGTATATCTAAGAAAGATCTGAAACGGTTGCAAATCTTGCAGAACAAGTGTGCAAGACTAGTGTGTCTCAAGCCCAGACGTGAGCATGTATCCCCATTGTTGGCTAAATTACACTGGTTACCAGTAAATGAACGTATTATGTATAAGACAATGCTGTATGTGTACAAATCCTTGGAAGGGCTCTGTCCCCAGTATATTCAAGACTGTCTTGTTAAGAAACAATCTCAAAGCACTATTTTGTCGTTCCTGTCACCAAGAAATCTGCTGGGATAGAGCCTTCTCAGTAGTGGCTCCACGTATGTGGAACAAATTACCCGTAGCTGTTAGAAATGCCACTAGTGTACAATGTTTTAAGTCCAAACTCAAAAATCATCTGTTTCCTTAATTGGTTTCCTTTTTTTATCTCCATGGTTTTTCTTTTTGCTGTTGTATTTTTCATGCTTTTGCGCTTTGTATCCCTAGGCAAAGGCGCGGTATAAATGTTATTTATTATTATTATTATTATTATTTATTAACCGTATAACAAACATTTGGCCAAACACTGTATATAGTGGAGCGGATATGTGAAAAAGATGTTCACTTTTGGCAGGAAGCATGAAAATTGGCATATAGGGGTGTTTTGATGCACTGATTTCAAAAAGCCAGGAACCCACATTTTTCGAGCAATGGTGTGGCGGCCATCTTGGATTTCAAAATGGCCGCCATTCAAATATAGGAGATTTAGTAAAATTGCTCTAAATAAAATATTTTTGACATTTATACCATGAGATTTCACCAATATGTTCTCTATAACACGGTGCATAATTTTAAGTGGATAGGTTGTGCCAGTTGTACTTTGTTTATTACTTGTTACCATGGAAACCATCAAAAATAGACATTTTTTGGCAAAAATACCTCTAAAATCACTCTTATTTGAAGGTTTTTGTCATCTATTCATCATGAAATTGCTTTTAGTATCATCTGCAATTATACATAATTTGGATGAGAAATTTGCATTTCAATTTTGAGTGGTATCCATGGAAACTTTTTCAATGGCGGTTTGACGAAATATATGTCAAAATCACTCATTTTCACTCATTTTCACCAATCTATTGCTGGTAAAACACTATTATAGTGAATCGGGTGTGAAAAAGATGTTCACTACTGGCAGGAAGAATTAAAATTAGCTTAAAGGAGTGTTTTGAAGCGCTAATTTCAAAAATCAAGGAACCCACATTTTCCGAGCAATGGTGCGGCGGCCATCTTGGATTTCAAAATGGCCGCCATTCAAACATAATAGATTTAGTAAAATTACTCTAAATCAACTATTTTTGAGATTTATACCCCGAGATTTCACCAATATGTTCTCTATCACATGCTGCCTAATTTTAGATGGATTGGTTGTACCATTTGTAATTTGGTTATTGCTTGTTACCATGGAAACCATCAAAAACAGGCATTTTCAAGGGAATATACCTGTAAAATTGCTCTTAATCAACTATATTTGACATTTATACCCCAATATTTCACAAGTATGTTCTCTATAACATGGTGCATAATTTAAGATGGGTTGGTTGTGCCAGTTGTGCTTTGTTTATTACTTGTTACCATGGACACCATCAAAAATAGTGCAACAGAAATGTTGCACTAGGTATAGGAATCATTGATTTGTGTGTGATTACTGTCATAACTGTGTGCTATCTGAACGAGACAGATGAATGGGTCTTTAGTGATAACCGCAATGTGCGGGACAAAGGGTGTATTTGGCTGTGAGGAATACAAGTCTTAGCTGATAAGCTGTGAGTTTTTCAGTGCGTAAATCCATAGACGGGTAAAACATTGATTTTTACCGTCTATGGTAAATCACACACAAATCAATGATTTCCTATACCTAGTGCAACATTTCTGTTGCATGCGCGGTCATTGAAATCGACATAACTTTAAAAGTATCCATTCGATTTTGTTGAATGAGGTATCAAACTGCGGAGAAGAAATTTGCTCATTTAGAGTTTATCTCAGATTTTTGGTACCGATCATATATTTTGAATTAGCCAACCTCAAAGCACCTGGTCAGGGACTTTATGTGCTAGGTGCATATTTCAGTGTGGATGAAAAAAAAGAAAGTTGGAGATACAAGGTTTTGAAAGAATAGAAACGAAAAAACTGCCATAAACCAGTCCGTATATCAATTCAAGCCATTTGCAATAAAATCTCACCTCTAGTTCACACATTTGCTGCGAAATATCAAGAAAGTTGGAAGTTTCCCCTCAGCACATGGTCAGCACTTGTGTTTCAAAACCTCGTATACATACGAGGTTTTGAAACACAGGTGCTGAAAAAGCTAAATTTGTCTGCCTTCTGAATGTGACAAATAACAACATTACCATCATTTGCATAATGTCTCTGACATCATGATAAACACACAAAAATCAATTTCGAGGTAAGTTGGAGATACGAGGTTTTGAAAGAATAGCGACGAAATTTATTTACCCAACAACAGGGTTGTTCATAGTTTACCCAACGCTAAATAATTGCCCAACGTTCTAACAGTGTAATAACCTTCTCTAAGTGGTTACCACTGCGTCGTGAGATGTGGGCAAAGTAGCTCAGCATTTGGGTGTTGATAGAATGAAGAAGTCGTTTATTATTTCTAATTGTGTTTTGGAAAATACGTGTAGTATATAACATTTAGAAACTTGAAGGTCCTGCCTTCACCATTGTTTAAGTTTGTACCTAATAATCAAGCAATAATTCTCGATCATTATCTTGCCTTGCATATAGGCAATGGTTTGAGGTCCTGTCCTCATAATGACACAATGATTCTCGATCATTACCTTGCCTTGCATTCACACTTCTACAGGCAGTGGTTTGAGGTTCTGTCCTCACCATTGTTCATGTTCGTACCTAAATCAAGCAATAATTCTTATTCGTCATTTTGTCTTGAATCTACAGGCAATGGTTTCATGTCCTTTTCTCGCCATTGTTTACGTATGTACCTATAAATCAAGCAATAATTCTTGATCCTAATTTCGCTCTTCTTTGTTCATTCACTTAAAGCTTACAGTTTAAGCACCCTGTCTTGATGGGAGACGTCCAAGCTTTCAGTCTACGTACTCTCTCTTAGGGAGACGACGAAGTACCCATGTATAGGCACCATTTTTAATGTTTATCTGCACCATTCTTAATGGAGACGACTATAGGCTTTCAGTCTAGGCACCCTCTCGCAGGTAGACAACCAATCCCTCAAATCAAGTTTAGGCACCATTTTTAAATTCAGTATAGGCACCCTCTTGCATCATGGAGGTGACAACCATTTTAGGTGGCATTTTCTTTAATGCAGACTTTAGACCGTTTTCTACATAGTCCCTGCTGTTTAACAGCGACAAGATAACCGGCTAGAGAAGCAGATGCATTTGAGCTGTACTGTTTCTAGTTTTTCGCAAAAGATGGCTAATATCTTTAAAACCTGCAAGAGAAGGTCAAGGGTTACGATTGCAGTGCATTGTGTGCACATTTTAGAGTCGAAATAGTGTGCAACTGATCGAGATTCTGTGATGGTCAAGACAACTTAATATTTTCAAAATTAATATTAAAAATGTTTTAATTTAATTCACACAAAAAAGATTGTGTGCTCGCGTTGCAAAATTTCTTCTGTCCCATTGTAGCCTTAAATATTCCGTAATGCCTGTGATAATGTTAAGGGGCAAAAGCGCTTTCGTGATAATATATCATCATCCTTCATCTGAAGAGCAGGCGACTAGACGTTTTCTCTATGTACGTAGGTCTTCAGCAAGAGTGATTATCTGTCACAGTCGTTCTTGAATCAAGCTTTCATTGTCCACTATTATACGTGTTGTATATACATGTAGGTCAAATATGATGTACATTGACGACCAGGTCTTCTTTGGGCGACCAGGTCGTGCAAGCCTAACCTTCGGCAATTAGTATATGTAGGTGGCATACATTGCTCTTCATCAAGGATTCTCAGCTGTCGGCACTTTACACGGTGGATAAAAGGCTCTGTAAGTTGGCCATGTCATACATTGTGGTTTGGAGCATGATCCGTGCGTTATTTAACACTTTCCACGCGGCAGGCGTCTGCAGACGACATTCCAAAATTTCACAAAATGTTAAAAATGACATATTGCATTGAATTTCAATACCCTCTTATGAATCACCATGAGAAAAGCATTGAAAGAAATACAAACAAGCCTACACTCTTAGAAGGTCAGGATCAAATACATGAGTAGATTTCCGGCTCACTTTGTTTTGATCCTTTAAGGATCATTTTCGGATCGTTTTGATCCGTTTTCGGATCGTTTTGATCCGTTTCCAGATAGATATCAACAAACGGATCAAATTCACCTTGATCAACTTTGATCTGATTTCCGGATCAATTCGATGAAACAGTTCATTGGTCAATGAGTGACTGACGTCACTCTTTCGCAAACCGATAGACGACAAGCAGACGATCTTTTGAATTCGGTCGCCACAGTTGAAACAAGGGTGAAATACCGCGGTAAGTTATCCAGTCTAATCTGTAAAATGTTACATGATTTTGTCGGTAAAGTAGTTTTATTTTTTATGTTTGAACATGCTCTATTCTTGTGAACAAATTTCTTGTACCTGACCAGTGCCATCAGTACGATTTTCGGTCAAAATGCTCCTCACAAAATGTCACGATCACTGCGATGTACTAGGCCTACACGATGTAGTAAGCTTACTGCACTCGATATATAGTCTGCAGTGTGCACCCGGGGGTGGGGGCACTCAATCAATATTAGGTTTCACACCAGGCTCCATCAAAAATACCCCCCTTTTTTTGGCCCGGTGTCACCGAAAGACCCTTGCATGCATGCTTGTTTTTACAATCTGTCACCCGATGACCCCCTATGTTTTCACTTTTTCTTTGATTCAGTTTGATCCTGGAGTAGGATCATAAGCTACAGGTACATCCGATTAAGGATCATTATTTTGATCCGTTTCAGTATCATTTGACAGAAATATTTGATCCCATTTCGGATCAAACTTTTTGATCCTGCTTGTCGGATCACTTTGATCCGGAAAGGGTAAGCTCATATGTGATACCGCTTCTGGATCAAAATTGATCCTTTTCGTCTCATATTTGATCCTGACCTTCTAAGAGTGTAGTCTTGGTTATCCTTGAGGTAAACTTTGAAAATTGGGAGAGGTTACTGAAAAATCTGCTTTGTATATATGGCAAAACTAATAGCCGCGTGGAAAGTGTTAAGGATTATCCTGTAGCAAGAGATAGCAGAGGCATTAATTATTGCATTCCATATCTTGAGATTCACAGCCATGCAGCAAACGTGTCACACGTGTTGAATAGTTACACTTTTGTTGTGATAGCTAGGGCTCCTCTACTGACATTCTAACTTCCCGAATGCACACCATGCTAAGTCCTGCATATTTTAAGGTCACTTGCGCCCGATGCTATAATAGACCCACAGATACCTGAAATATGTGCCATTAGACCCAAGATACCTGAAATCCGCCACATGGCTGATAGCATACCAATATACCTGGAGTGTTAGGTGAGGACTGCATCAGTTGGCAGTCATCTATACTGTTTTGGATACGTTAATTAATGATGAGGCCAAGGTCTTTTGCTGCTGTAGCAGTATTTGTCAGCTGAGCTCACATAATTGTGGTCTCAAGTAAGGCGAAGTCATCTGCAAAATGTAGGTCGTTTTAGAACAAGGGCAGGATGCCGTCTCAAGGAAAGTAGATGTGTCACAACTCCTCAGTCAAGATCACATGCAGCCTTCTTCAATAATTGTAGTCTTCAAATATTGCAACAAGGAATGAAGCCAGCATGTAATATACCCTGTTGCACTCCAGTGGAGACAGCGGAGACTACTACCACTGGATAGCTTAGTCAGCATGCCATGCGATTTCAGTTTGCCATACACTTTATCAGCGGCTAGAGGATAAACTTTAGCTGTACTGTTTCTACAGACATGCAAAAGACGGCTAATATCTTAAAAGCCTGCAAGAAATTTACGGCAGAGGAAGCTAAGAATGTGGTAAAAAGTATGGCATAACGCAATAAAGAAAGTATTTTCTTGTGTAGCTGGAGCACTGATCCGCCCTCGTAATCAAACACATGCCCGGTTATTTTGGCCCGGTCGGGCAAGCTATACGAGTGATCAGCGCTGATTAGCTCTGCTCCGGGGAAACTTATTTAGCCCGTAGTTAGGACTATTTACCCTATCAATCGGTAAAATGCGATAAAAACATCCAACAGCACACAGCACATTTGTTTGCGTCCATCTTGTGTGTTTTTCAGGCATGTGTGCTTTTTTTTTTGCAAAACATATGCACTTTTTTACAAAACTAGGCAGCACAATTAGTCCTCTTTAAAAAACGCAAATTCCCGACCTAATTTTTACCCATAATTACAATGATCAGTAGAGAGCTACTCCTGGGGAACTATTGCAGTAGACTATAAGGGTGATGAAATGGATGGTTGGTTGGTTGGTTCCTGTCATGACTGACAGCTCGTGACCTCGCAGATACTGCGCCGCAGATGATGATTTTCAGCAAAGGAGTAACAATCACAGAGAGGGAGTCCAGTAATAGATATTATTTGGTCAATCCATCAGGACCAAGATCTGCCTTTCTTTCTCTTCCCTTCAATCATGCCTTGCATAATAACCTTCTCTAAGTTGTTACCCTTGCGTCTCGTCGTGAGATATGACCAAAGTAGATCAGCATATATATGGGTGTTCACAGAGTGAAGAAGTCGTTTAGACTATCTACCACCTTAATAATCTACCATCTTAAGAAATAATAGTACAAGCAAAGCATGAACATGATGAACGTGCATAGAAGGAACACACATGTTAGAAACATGGTGGGAATAATAGGGATTGAATAAAAATAGAAAGGAAGATTGCATCTGTGCTACGTCCATGATATAGCAAAAGGCTAAAATTTAAATACTAATGAAAATGAACAACAACTCAATTCAACGCTATCCTATAATCGATCCCATCACATTAATTCATCAACAGTTTATTGGTATCTATGATCAATGATGCGTCTCATGCTCGTAGCAATTTCCGATTAGCTGTCTAATTTCGCTGAACGTTGTTTCTACAGAGCTCTCACCGCTTTTTAGCCGGCTAATCTCTCTACATTATCCTACTTTTTAAGGATAATTTGAATGATTATCCGTCTAGGCACCAAACATGAAAGATGACTATCTTTCAATCTGGGCACCCTCTTGCCTCACGTGTACTGGCTATCGATGCTTTTGCATATACCGCTTCTCAATCCTCAGGTATGAACTTTTGTTTTCACTCAGAAAATGTATTGACAAAGCTCTGAAACTTGCACTACAAATAATGTCCGATGTATATTCTTTCGTTGTCAAAAATGACTAAATCACAAATTCAAACACCTCTGTCCATACTAACATATCATATTTTTACACTGATTTGGGTGACCGTTGTATCCCGGGGTTGTATGGACCCCTGCTCGTTTCCCAACTGTATGGGATCATTACATTTTGGCTGGCCCTTACCATACCAGTTTGTTCCTGTCATTAGAGTACCTCCCGGGTGGTCATGTGCCACCCCAACGGCTTTGACCGGGAAGGCCAGCTCAATTGACTACAGGGCAAAAAACTACAAGCCGTAGATTGGTGAACATTTGTGAAAATTGTTGAAAAGGAGTGATTTTGACCTTTTAGTTCAACCGCCATTTAAAAGGTGTCCATGGAAACCACTCAAAACATTATCATCAACATATATATAATTACAGATCATAACATTATAAAACAGGTATTTCTGCCCATAAATGTCTATTTTTGATAGTTTCCATGGTAACAAGTAATAAACAAAGCACAACTGGCACAACCAACCCATCTAATATTATCCACCATGTTATAGAGAACATACGTGTGAAATATCGGGGTATAAATGTCAAATATAGTTGATTAAGAGCAATTTTACAGGTATTTTCCCTTGAAAATGTCTGTTTTTGATGGTTTCCATGGTAACAAGCAATAACCAAATTACAAATGGTACAACCAATCCATCTAAAATTAGGCAGCATGTGATAGAGAACATATTGGTGAAATCTCGGGGTATAAATCTCAAAAATAGTTGATTTAGAGCAATTTTACTAAATCTACTATGTTTGAATGGCAGCCATTTTGAAATCCAAGATGGCCGCCGCACCATTGCTCGAAAAACGTGGGTTCCTTGATTTTTGAAATCAGCGCTTAAAAACACTCCTTTAAGCTAATTTTAATTCTGCCTGCCAGTAGTGAACATCTTTTTTACACCCGATTCACTATAATAGTGTTTTACCAGCAACAGATTGGTGAAAATGGTTGAAAAATGAGTGATTTTGACATATATTTCGTCAAACCGCCATTGAAAAAGTTTCCATGGATACCACTCAAAATTGAAATGCAAATTTCTCATCCAAATTATGTATAATTGCAGATGATACTAAAAGCAATTTCATGATGAATAGATGACAAAAACATCCAAATAAGAGTGGTTTTAGAGGTATTTTTGCCCAAAAATGTCTATTTTTGATGGTTTCCATGGTAACAAGTAATAAACAAAGTACAACTGGCACAACCTATTCACCTAAAATTATGCACCGTGTTATAGAGAACATATTGGTGAAATTTCATGGTATGAATCTCAAAAATATTGTATTTAGAGCAATTTTACTAAATCTCCTATATTTGAATGGCGGCCATTTTGAAATCCAAGATGGCCGCCGCACCATTGCTCGATAAATGTGGGTTCCTGGCTTTTTGAAATCAGTGCATCAAAACACCCCTATATGCCAATTTTCATGCTTCCTGCCAAAAGTGAACATCTTGGCCATTTTTTGTTACATATCCGCTCCACTAATACATGTATTGCTGTACAATGTACATGTGCATGTGTATCTATACGCTTTACTCCGTCAATGTATCAAATGTTTGTTACGGTAAATAACATCGCGGGCAAGTTCTCCTCAGGCTCAGCATTAGGCTACACAAAGTACCATACTATCTAATACATATAGTTTCGTTATTCATCGTTATTTTATTCCAAAATAAAATGTAGGGGTCCAAAACATAGGGGTGGGGCACTTACTCGTTCAGAATTTAAAAGTAATAAGAAATACCACATTTTGAAATATTCTCCTCTAATATTAGTGTTACTCCATTCCTTATAACCATTTTTATAATTACAATTATCCTGTCAGAGGACAATTACAATTTTGAAATTATGCAAACTATATAAATCCCAATTTGGCGAACCTGCCCCATCATCATAGGGCGTATTATGCCCCATAGGCCTATAGCGCAATAAGTGCACCTATACCACGGATGTCCCACATACAGGGTTGTTAACTGCATCAAATCCATAATCAATCTCATACCTACCTAATGATAATTTTACATTAAAAGCTTTTCTGCGAATATCTTTGGAAAAAAATCAATATGAAAAATGGAAGAAAATTCACTTTTGCGAGGCAAAACTGGTTTTTGGATGATAAGTTGACAAACATGTTACGGTGATCTGTCACGTTAATGTGGGAAACTTGCAACATACTGTTTTTATTGTGTGTTCGCCAAATTAAACCAGTGGCCGCAAAGATGAGAATCACGTGGTGGGCGAAATTGCCTATACCTAAATTTATGATTTTTCATATCACTTGACTCATTTCTTCATAGTCTATACATATGCGTAGCCTATCTTTCGAGTCGTCGGGCAGCTACAGACGCCTGCCGTTATATATTGTACAAAGAACATGTTGCTGTAGCTGCCTGTCGCGTGCAAAGGGTTAACGAGTAATTGCCCGATTACATTCTTCTACTTTACTTGGGGTCAGTGGCGTATCTGGGATTTTTTCCAGGGGGGGGGGGGGGGGGGACCAGTCACCTCGTGAATTTCACGTAAGTGGGGGGGGGGGGGGGGGGGGGGGGTGGTCAGTGGGTTGGTTTTAATTTCCTGCTGAGCACCTTCAGGGGGGGGGGGCACTGTGCTCCCCCTGCCCCCCCGGCTGTTACGCCACTACTTGGGGTATTGATCAGGCTACAATAATATCCCTGATAAACCAAGTTTTATAAATATGACAAAATGATAAAAAACGCTGTAAAATAACACTTTCGTATTATATTTTAAATTGTGAACTTAATTGTAAGTTTTAATTGCTAGCAATTTTGTAATCAATGACAGCATTCACTAATCACGTTTATGCAAACATGTAAATTTGCTATATATTATTTTTGATATCTATCTTTGTATTGATATATTGATATCGCCACACATAAAATTATACATCCCCATATGAAATTGAAAACTCTATGAATAGTCACCGGAATTACACCTAAGAGGATGCACTTGTATCCTATGAAACAGTATCCTGGCGGTGTGTCCCTAGGGCAAAATTAAATGTGTCCTGGAAAATAATACCATTCTGTACATGTACTACAGGGAACATGCATAGAAATGTTTGTAAAGTGCTCAACAAAAGAAAGTCATACACTTTGTTTAGGTCCTTTAAAGTACTTTTCGATTATGTTTTGACCAAATAGACTAAATAGATATTTGGAGGAATCTTTCCGGCACAATTTGATACCAAAGTTGCTACCTAACAACAAAGATAAACCATGATTAGCACCATTTAAAGAAAATTAGTCACTTTTCAAAAGTCACATTTTCAACGCACGCAAGCCGCGAGAAAATGCTGTGCGTGGCACTTGAATGGCCGGTAATGAAATGGATATTGATCACACATTGCAATTGCGTTGGGTCCTGCCTGAGCGAGGGGGCTATTTGATTATGAACAGGTAACATGTGGTCTTTTCTTCCCGCGTAGTGTATTGAAAATGTGACTTTTGAAAAGTGACTAATTTTCTTCAAATGGTGCTAATCATGATTTTTCTTTCTTGTTAGGTGACAACTTTGATATCAAATTGTGCCGGAAAGATTCATCCAAATGTCTATCTAGTCTGTTTGGTCAAAAAATAATCGGAAGTTACTCTAAAGGACCTAAACAAAGTGTATGACTTTCTTTTGTTGAGCACTTTATTTCCGTGATATCACCAATACTACCTGGGTGTATGGGGTATTCTTTTTCACAAAGACCTCAACAAAAGAAAGTCATACACTTTGTTTATGTCCTATAGATTAACCTCCGATAATGTGTTGAACAGGTTAGGCATTTGGATGAAGATACTCCATGATAGCACCATTTCATGAAAATCCGTGCCGTTTCGCAAATGTGCATACATCATATAATTATTACATAGCCGTATTGTACATGTTGTAAGGCACGCCTGTAGATTAGTAAACTCATATGGGCCGTATTCTCGTATAACGCGCGTTTAGCCTAAAACCGTCGCTAACTAAACTCGCGTTTTGTTAAACGCATGTCTATCTTTTACACTGGACGTTTAACAATACACGGTTTTAAACTATGCAAATATCGTCCCCAGGAAACTCGTAGGGTAATTTCATGCAGGCGTATGAAACACAGTGGCCCAGATAAGACACCGTAGTTACAAATCTAATGCATCAAATGCACGTGAATTTGAGCAATACCTGGCCTAGTGATAATAATGCCTTAATATTATAATAAAAAAAACCTCATTTATTACTTATTGATTGATATTTCTATTTCTTGGAATATATATTACGCCACTATAATAATAAGAAAAAAACCTTCCCCGAGATAAAAAAAAACCGAAAAAAAAACTTCACCGAGAAAATAACAACTTCACCGAGAAAAAAAAAACTTGCAGTGAATTTCTTATTAACCCTAACACTTTGGAAGGATTTTCCAACGAAGTTTTTTTCAAGCAAAAAAAACACACACAACAAGAGGTGCCACGCCCCGGGGTTTGAACCCACGACCTCTCGGTTACAAGTCGAACGCTCTACCAACTGAGCCACGGTGGGAGCTATGCTGGGCGAGTGTATTCGCCCAGCTATGTAGCCCGGGGCCATTATTTCAACCAAAAACCTCAGCGCCAGGTGGAACCGACAGGCTGGGAAATGGGATTTCATGGGGTGCGGGGCTGTAAGGGTTAAGGTGGTTAATCACCCGACGAGTTTGTGTATGGATATCTATGTAAAGGTTGGGATGGGGCGGGGGGGGGGGGGGTGTATGTTTTACTATGCATTATAACGCAAGGAGGTATACCAATATGTTTATGGTTGACATGTCAATAAAAGAGCGCTACGAGTTTCTTTTTAAATACAATCATAACAATAATAATCCTGTGTGTTTTACATATTTTATTAGTCTACCGACTATGATTTTCACATGGTTGATATCAACTTCTATGTTGAGGAGGGGACTAAGACTAAAAGCGTTGGTGTATAAGTTATAGAACATGTTATGATTAGTCTGCAATTTTAAACATTTTGTGAAAATTTGGAATGTCGTCTACAGACGACTGCCGCGTGGAAAGTGTTAAATAGAGCTACATGAATATGTACAATTAGGTTTATTTGTTATTTGTTTATTTATTTATTTATTTATTTATTTATTTATCATATTTAAAACAATAAATAAGTCGATTGTTAAAATTGCGTGAAGTTTGTTGAAAAAATAGAACAAATTCATATAGATAATCACAACTTTCCAATTTGACATTAGACCTAAACTATCTAATTCCAATTCCAATGTGACCGTTTCTCCAATTAAATTAAACACAAATGTTTAAATTAATAGTATGAACAGTGGGCATAATACTATTATCACATTCTGCTAATTTTACAGCGATCTGTTAAATAGTTCTGGACAGAAAGTGAATCCATGTGACCATTTTATGAACAAAAATACACCAGAAATAGACCTTATATCTAATTAAAAGTGACCGTTCCCTAAAACCGTTAATGAAAAGATCAAATTTTGTCAATCACTTTTATCTATGGTATGTAGGCAAAATGATCTCCAAGTATCAATAAAATCGAATTAGCCGTTACGAAAATACAATGATTTAAACTAATCGAAAACTTTACATTTGTCACTCGAGGAGACATGTCTGAATCATCTGTTAAATAAATCATCTGTTTTAAGGGTTTTGGGCATAACTTTTGATTCAATAAAGCTTTCTTTACCAGATTTGAAGGATAGTTAGGTTATGTTATTGGTCACGTGGCCAACTACTTAAAAAGGTCATGCCTCAACTTACTGTTAGGGATAGGTCACTTTTAATTACAGAGGTATATTTGGCATACTAAATGCCCAATAAATTATGGATGTTGCCAGTAATTTAAATTTAAATGGTTTCTCGATCACATATACCAACAGCTAAACATGCTGGAACACATTCTCGACTCCTGCGTCATTCAAAATGGATTACATAACAAGGAAGGGGAAGGGGCGCTATCGCCAACAAGTTAAATTAATTGTTATATGGTATTTTTAAAAGTCTACGGGGGAATTGGACATTATTTAAAAAAATATTCAAAACATAGTCCGGTGCCAGGCTCGAACTTACAACATTTGGTTTGAAAGCGTGAAAGCAACGCAACAACAGCGCTCTTAACCACTTCACCACGGATGAGACCATACCACGGAACAGTGTTTTAAAAGATATCAGGACAATTATAGACATAATCGATATGGTTAGTCGTTATTGTTAATGCACTGTATATAGTTCAATTTGACAACGTATTTGGATAGGCCATAACAGTAATCCATGGGATATTTTCAATCAGGAGTCCAAAATATTACGGGAATGTCGAGTTTCAACAGTATGCCATCATTTTCAGATAAAAGTCTTTGACCTACTTCTCCTTTACTTATCGTGGCATACTGTCGCGTCAATTGATTTTGCGTGTATTGTGCTGGCATACTGTGAATATAGCCTCGACATGCACACAAAGTTCCAGAATTACATTGTAACCTGTTATATCTATGATTTGTTGACACGAGATTGCATATCATTTCACTGCGAGCGACGCTTAATATGTATATCTATGTAAAGGTTGGGATGGGGCGGGGGGGGGGGGGGTGTATGTTTTACTATGCATTATAACGCAAGGAGGTATACCAATATGTTTATGGTTGACATGTCAATAAAAGAGCGCTACGAGTTTCTTTTTAAATACAATCATAACAATAATAATCCTGTGTGTTTTACATATTTTATTAGTCTACCGACTATGATTTTCACATGGTTGATATCAACTTCTATGTTGAGGAGGGGACTAAGACTAAAAGCGTTGGTGTATAAGTTATAGAACATGTTATGATTAGTCTGCAATTTTAAACATTTTGTGAAAATTTGGAATGTCGTCTACAGACGACTGCCGCGTGGAAAGTGTTAAATAGAGCTACATGAATATGTACAATTAGGTTTATTTGTTATTTGTTTATTTATTTATTTATTTATTTATTTATTTATTTATTTATTTATCATATTTAAAACAATAAATAAGTCGATTGTTAAAATTGCGTGAAGTTTGTTGAAAAAATAGAACAAATTCATATAGATAATCACAACTTTCCAATTTGACATTAGACCTAAACTATCTAATTCCAATTCAAATGTGACCGTTTCTCCAATTAAATTAAACACAAATGTTTAAATTAATAGTATGAACAGTGGGCATAATACTATTATCACATTCTGCTAATTTTACAGCGATCTGTTAAATAGTTCTGGACAGAAAGTGAATCCATGTGACCATTTTATGAACAAAAATACACCAGAAATAGACCTTATATCTAATTAAAAGTGACCGTTCCCTAAAACCGTTAATGAAAAGATCAAATTTTGTCAATCACTTTTATCTATGGTATGTAGGCAAAATGATCTCCAAGTATCAATAAAATCGAATTAGCCGTTACGAAAATACAATAATTTAAACTAATCGAAAACTTTACATTTGTCACTCGAGGAGACAATCTCGGCCAATATTGTTGGAACACTTTTATACGTGTGTTTAAAAACTCCCCCTCTCCCCCTGGATCAATGTTGAAACATGATTTTTTGGGTTACGGGATACTGGGAAGGGCCAACATTGCCCAGTGGGGAGGGGGGAGTTATTAATGTTTAGGAAAGGCTTTAAGCCTTCCGTCAAAGACAGCAATGTTTTGATAGTGTACATTTTGCGCAAACGGGAACGCACGAAAGGGTCATTATTACATGGATGTTCCAACTAATTATGGCCGCGATTGTAGGTCTATGGAGTATTGCCCTTATACTCAATACTTAACACCCTGTGATTTGCCAGAACTAGACCATGCCAACCATTAAGTTTACCCCCCCCCTAAAGAACCCTGCGAAATTTAAATTTGATTTTCATAAGAACGAAGAGATCTTCAATATACAGGACTAATGGAGGGATTACAAGTCTCTCGAAGTGATAATTTTCTACTATTTGACTACCTGATTGACTGTTCTGAAGGTTGCACATAGGGAAAACTCATAAAGTAACTATAAATTATATCATGTTAAAGATTTAATATACAATGTACGAGGTATCACTGTGGCTTGACTTGTAACCAAAAAAATGACTGATTAGTAGTATTCCAGTATGCCAAAGGCATTTGGAAGTTCGTATTTACCGAAAGACTTCCGTTCATTCCGTCTTTGGAATAAGCTAGCAATCCTCGTATAACCAGCTTGTGGCTAACAGCTTTCCTGAGATTCAGCGGTTAACATTGTTTTATACCGTTTGGCTGAAGGCTCCATTGATGGATTTGACATTGTTATTTTTATTTAATTTTTTTTGTTATTGTGCAAACGACCAGGTTAAGAAATACTTTGGGATTATATTATTTGGTGATTTATCGATTTTCACTGGCCAAAATAGCAAAAAACAGTTAAAATCTATATTTTATTGTTGTCAATTGGCAGCTTCTGCCACAAAGCTGCCAATTGGCAGCTTTTGAAAATTGTTGTTATTTCTTCATGCCAAAATTCGTTCATAAATACAATGATTCGGCAATACTTTGATTTTTCCTTGTCAAAACAACAACAATCGTTCAAAGTTGCCAATGGGCAGCTTTTGTGACAAAAGCTGCTGATTGGCAGCAATGAAATGCATTATTCAACGGGTTTCCTTAACCTTTTAGCTGGCCAAAATTGAAATAATGCAAAATAATACACTCCCAAAGTATTTAAAGAAATGAGTAGCGATACATGAGCAATACGTTTGCCTACTATTTTGTCGTATTGTGCTGCCTCATTGGTCCCTATCGCATAAAGTTAAATGCTCATGGATGTTCATGCACGGATCGCTGTCAGTTTGATTTAGTGCAGTTCAAATTATGGTATTAAACCCTTTGAGAATGTACCTCGAGTATTGATCTTATCTGTTTATCGCACCTGATAAAAATGTCGTGATAGTCATGCAGTCTTTTGACATATAATTCAATTTCAAGTGACTAACCATCCGATTCCACACTTCACCCCTCATACTACTGAGCCCTTTTTTTTAACACGGTTTACTTAGGGGGTAAAACTAGACCGAATATCTTTCGTTTTACACGATTAATCAACATTAATTTGATTTTCTTTTTGAATTAGTTAATCCAAAAAATCTCTAAAACAACGAATTGGAATATACGCTGTGTCATATATAATTCATTATTTGGTTTTTACAATACTGAAAATTGTATGCCAGGGGTATCGGAAAGTGGTAAAACTACCCTAAGTTATATAACAGGATGAGAACTGCATCCACTTCGAAAACCGGCAAAACCAGGAGGGTTGTAAAAATCATAACTCCTACAATTACCTTATTTTATCATCAAATGGGTTGGTTTTATAAATATAAAATCTAGTTGAGGGGCTTATTCAGAATTGGTTGTTTCATTAGTCGATAACATTGTACTATTTTACAATTTCTTTAATTCCTTAATCCTAAATTATCGGGCGTGTTTTGTTAATTAAAATATCAGGGGAGAAATACGGGTCAATTTGATGGTTAATATCAGTCTCTCCATGAGCCGGAGTTTGAAACCGAGCCGCGTGCGTACAGGTCAGAGACTCTGCAGACTGCGCTTTACGGACCAGCTGCAAAAAACCTTTTGTTGCTTTCGCAAGTTGAACCGGCGGAGCGTGGTACGATATAAACCAGGCGATCGCGCGTAACCAGAGTGTGGCAGGGAAGGGGTTTGTAGTGAGTAAGATGGTTATGGTTAATGTCTTAGTGTGGCAGTGTTGCTATACAAATAAATGGGTTCATCCATAGAGCTTTTGACGAAATCAACTAATTTACTTCTTTTGGAGCTCGGAAAAGTGCTATCAAATTTTGAAATTTGAATCGACTAGAAATAAATAAATACGACGCTGATTGATAACTAACTTGTCGAATTACACATATACTCATCAAATAGGTCTGATTATCTTTATCCATTACATTATTCTACTATATTTTACATGTCCTTGAATATAGTACATTACGTGTTAAACTACACACTATGGATGGTGTCAGTTTTTGCGTCAACTCTAGATCGTATTAAATGAAATATGTACATGTATATTAATGTCACAAAACCACGCTTTCTTCTACCCGCACGTCGAACGAATGAATTAATCCTGTATTATTATGCAGAGGACCTTCACATTCACATCTAAACAAACACGCTTAGTTTAGTGATTTGCCAGTGATAAATCTGATCGATTACTTATTGATTTAGATATACGTTGTAACTTTTATAGTCTGGGTTCATTTTGTAGCCCAAAACTTGCACGCCGGGTTATAATAAAAATTCCCTTTAAAAGGGATAACCCATGCCCAAGATAATTCCATTTATAAAGATATGGAAGGGCACCGATTTTAATCATGCTGTGTTGTTGCCGTGTGGTGTATAAGGGTTAGGGTTATTAATACTTTTTCTAATTGAGTCTCCATGAAGCTTGTATTTTTAGTTTTCAATTGATTGCTTTCGCTATAAAACTATTGCGTTTCAAGTGTTATTATATTGGGCAAGTCTCATGAACTCAGGGGTAGGGGGATAGGAGGGGTGTGATATCGAAGCTCAGGAAAACCCTTTCACAAAGGAGATATGTTGCATGCAGCACATAGTGTGATATTACAAGCAACCACAATGGGGGAAAAACCAAAATTACAGTAAAAATATTGAATTTGCAAATCGGTTAGTTTTAACTCATAAAGTCTACGTTAACGTAAATATCCAAACAAATAGTGTAGATACCGTTTGCCGACATGGTAAAGCAAACGCGTTGTTATACAGTTGAAGTCAGCGACCTTTCCAGACTGTCCCGACACGTGTTCTAATAGGCTGTACGTCAATTACCTTTAATTAATCAGTATAAATTGGCACCCCGTGGGGTTGACTAACGACGGCAGTTTCGTAGATATATGGTTAAAAATATAATCCTCAGGCATAGACGATTTACAAAATGCATGCCTAATGTCATATAAATGAGTATCAACCCTGAAACTTTAAATTAGTAATTTTGTTAATGGACATTTACAAAGGTGAAATACATTTCCTGCGGCCCATTGTACAGGGTGGTTCAATTGTCTAGAAACGTGACAACACATTCCAGTATTGCCACCATAAACATAATTGGTCAATGGGTGTCACATCGCATTCTTGAGCTCTTCTTACTCCCCCTGTCCGCGCTAGCGCGGAGTGCTGTGCTTTGTACCGGTTAAAGTACCATATTGGCATTTTTCAAATATTGGGCCCCCTCCCCTACAATTTTCTGGATCCGCGCCTGGCCAGTGGCATTGTAAACCTAAGTCTATGGAGTAGTGCCCTTATACTCAATACTTAACACCCTGTGACTCAATACTTAACAGAACATAAAAAATGTAGTCCCTGACAGTTGGCCGCAAGTATTCCGCCTTTACGTAACATTATTAATATTCCTGTGTCATCAAAGAAGACGCACTTACCGCACTTTCACTACCAGTTGTCAGTACCAACGGAATCACAAGACAAAATGTGGCTAATGAACGGATTTGTTTACAGGTGCATTGTCGGAATACAAATTGATATAAACATTTTCCAAGCGGCAGGCGTCTGCAGACAACATTCTTATTATCTTTTGAATTATAGACCAAAAAGTGCCAAAAAACGTGATTTTTTTATACTTTTATATAAATTAACTGAATTATGAAGAAGTTACGGCAGTTTTACGGAGGCTGTACCTGAGAGTCCACACCCCCCTAATATAACCTGTGTGAAGTCATTTTGATTTCTATTCAATTTGCTCAAAAATAAATGAATATGGAATCATATTAAAATGAATAGAATGCAGTTATACAGTACGTTCTAATAAGGTCATTATCATGTCTCAAATTTTGCTGCTCGCTTACGATAAGAAAGAAGAAACAGTAGCAGTACAGACCACTGTCAATTCCTCTCAATAGGAAATGAAAACAAAATATCTTAATGATAATAATACTCTCGAACAATATATTATTGTTGCAATTCTTCTATCAAATATAATTATTACTGGTTCCATATGCCATATCAACTGGAGATTTTATCAAGAAAACAGATGGAATTATCACTCACACTTTCCAACCGCCTACGTCAAACGACTGCTAAGGTAACCGTTGAGACATCAAACATTGTATTACAGCAATTCTTCATATTCACATCTAAACAAAAAAGATTTACCTGTGGATATGACAAAAATAGATCCAAGCAAATATTAAATACAATCTCCTACGTCGGATTGTAATCCTTATATCTAGATACTCAGCTAGCTGCGTTGGCATTCTAATATTGAACGCTATAGGTAGTGCATTATTATAGCATTAACGCTGGAGACAATTATAGAGTTATGTGGCTTCTGAAATTCAGGAAACACGGTGTCAACACCATTTTGCAAACAAAAATTGTGGAATTCCCGCTTGTGGGCATAGTGCGAAATATGCAACTACGGGTCCGACAGCGAGTTGCCACTGCGGTTCAATGGTATGGCCTTAAGTAGCTTATCTGTCATTGAAAGTAATGTTTTCAGGGTGCTTTTACACCCTGCCATTAACCAGTGATTACTAATGCATACGATGGATTGATATGCAGCTACATCTAAGTACTATTTTATTGTCTGTTGAGCGCACAAATAACAATCCTAATATAAAGAATGACATTATTGTGATTTGCCGCTGTCCCTAGCACTATTTATCAATTCAATTGTCCGTTGAGCGTACAAATAACCGTCCTTACATAGTGTAACATTATTGTGATTTGCCGCAATGTATGAGTGGTGTAAAATGAGTCATGACTGGAGGTTTATTCCATTAGCAAACTTTCACGGAAAACTTAATAGAGAAACTGATTCTTGAAAGTGCTTCCCCGCGATTAGAATATCATAACCTTTTTAAAAGTTATAGCATCGCCTTTACCATACAAATAGAGTGAACTAAAAGCCCTAAAGGTAAAACCTAGTGGAACATAGTCTAACATGCCGCACGCGCTTTCAGATTGATATCTCTTACAACACAAAACCACTTACCAGGCTTACAGAATGTGTATACAATTTTTTATTTGGTAAGTGCTGTCAACCTTCAATTGGTTTCCCATCCCATTCAAAGTGAAGCTCAGCTTCTTTATAAGTCGATTATGATTGATCGGAAAACTGTGTTTTTTCCATGCATGACGCTAGTTTATAAGTAGCTGAATAATATAAAAGGGAGCTTACTTTAATCTACCGCCATATATTGTCTGGAACGACAGCATATGCACGACAAAGAGAAGTTGTTATTTTCTATACCCAACAAGAAATGACATTAAGTAAATTACCCAACAGATGAATTTCGTTGTTATATTATCTATTCAACTGTAATACAATACACTTTTCTTTTCTTTGTGAGACTCTGTCTCAATAAAACGCTGAGATAGGTTACTCGAATTTGACGACTGATGAGTGATTGGCATGAAAATAGAAAGGAAATATAATATTCCTGTCACGTCCAGTAACGTTGCATTACGTATGTATAATAAAAATAATATACATTATGCCATTTGATAAAATATACGGGTTCTAACCAATTCCAAAAGTACGTTATATGAATGCTAAGAATTGCCTTAGGTACACGTTCTTAGAAATGTATGGACTGTTCTTTCGTGTTGTAGCTAACATTACTAGTGCTATCATCTATTATTTCTCTGTACGATGGGGACGATTGAATAGATGTTACGATGAATGAGCTAATTTTCAAAACTTGTTTGGGCATAAGCTGTTATCGAACTGTTATCGAAACCGGAACTGTAAGTGCGGCGAACACATGGCCATCCAACTATAATAATAACAATATAGGTTTACATCATTTGCCTGAAGTAGACGGGTTTAAGCCATTACTGGGCAAATGTACGTCCTATAATTGCTGGGTTAACAGCCAGTTACACTTGTTGGTCTTTATGAAAAATAAATTGTGTATGAACGCTGTCCTTCTGTCGTCTGCGCGGTTTCATTACAAGCTATCGGAGGGCATCTTCCATTGAAACTATCAGACGTAGCCAGCCACCCAGGCCGTGTATAGGGAAAGTGTACAATGACCCGTCTTAACAAACTTGATGTGAGTTATGTCAAAATTAATTTCATATTTCAGTTTATTCGATGCTAATATGTTCGCACAAACAGATGAGACTTGCGAACTGGGAAATATATCAAATATTTCTATATTGTAGGGTAGAGATAGGCCTATGTGGATCGACCTGTTTCTCCTAAAAACTGGTTGGCAATGCATGACAATGTGTCAATGAAAACGTTTTAATTCATCCACAGCGTGGATGAAATAGTTCTTACATCAACCATTTGATTGATATCGAACGCATCGATTTCCCTTCTCTAAAAACCTGATCTCAAGATTGAGTAGATGTCATGATCCATACCGGACGTAATTCAATTATTTCGAATGGCTATTTGCCCACTTTATTTTCAGATGGTATATCTAAGTGGGCCAATGGTCTGCCTATAGTCTCAAATTACATGGTTATGTACTTTATCAAGATCAATACTTCATGGAAACACTATAGTGTGATATGGTTGCGCCACACCGTATGTCGGCCAAAATTGTGCTGATATCTAGGGCAATTTGACGAATGTACATGTAATGTTTTCATAATGTTAACTTCCGATTGTTATAAAGAGATGGAAGATAACTGCACAATCCAAATGAATTTATTGAACCGATCCACAAGGACTTATACACTGTGAAGGGCATAATCGCATATTATGATCTCGTGGTTTTGCGATAATTTTGGAGTAATAATGAGTATCCTGCATATGCTACAATATAGTATTCTGTTTCTTATAAGACAAATCATTCTATGATAGCAACAATTGTACGAGAGTCATTCAATAAGTTCCATCTCCTACTTCATAACTTTGTTATTATATAAGCCAATAGTATACAATTGTAGCCTGGAACCTTAGCTACAAATTCATTGAAAATTGATCTGAGTGATATTTGTATTTTTCTAGAGATGCAGTGAAAACTAAACTTCCATTTAGCGTGACGAAAACGGATGAAAAACTGCAACCTATCGCCTAAAGTGCTATTCATTTGGCCAATTCTAGGAAACAATACGTACCTATTGGTCAATTATAACCGTTCTAAATGTCAGATATCTCTTTAACACACTACAAACAATAAAGATAACTGATTTCTTAGAAAAAGTACACCCTGTGATTTGCCAGAACTAGACCAGGACAACCATTAAGTTTACCCCTCCCCTAAAGAACCCTGCAAAATTTTAATTTTCATAAGAACGAAGAGATCTTCAATATACGAAGGGATTACAAGTCTCTCAAGTCTACAAGTGATAATTTTCTACTATTTGACTACCTGATTGACTGTTCTGAAGGTTGCACATAGGGAAAACTCATAAAGTGACTATAAATTATATCATGTTAAAGATTTAACATACAATGTACGAGGTATCACTGTGGCTTGACTTGTAACAACAAAAAATTGACTGATTAGTAGTATTCCAGTATGCCAAAGGCATTTGGAAGTTCGTATATAGAAAAAACTTCCGTTCATTCCGTCTTTGGAATAAGCTAGCAATCCTCGTATAACCAGCTTGTGGCTAACAGCTTTCCTGAGATTCAGCGGTTAACATTGTTTTGTACCGTATGGCTGAAGGCTCCATTGATGGATTTGACATTGTTATTTTTTGTTTTTTGTTATTGTGCAAACGACCAGGTTATGAAATACTTTGGGATTATATTATTTGGTGATTTATCGATTTTCACTGGCCAAAATAGCAAAAAACACGTTAAAATCTATATTTTATTGTTGTCAATTGGCAGCTTCTGTCACAAAGCTGCCAATTGGCAGCCTTTGAAAAAAATTGTTGTTATTTTGTCCTGCCGAAATTCGTTCATAAATACAATGATTCGGCAATACTTTGATTTTTCCTTGTCAATATAACAACAATCGTTCAAAGTTGCCAATGGGCAGCTGTTGTGACAAAAGCTGCTGATTGACAGCAATGAAATGCATTATTCAACGGGTTTCCTTAACCTTTTAGCTGGCCAACATTGAAATAATGCAAAATAATACACTCCCAAAGTATTTAAGAGCCTGTTGACGAACGTCTACAAAGAAATGAGTAGCGATACATGAGCAATTATATCTATCCGTAAACGACATACATTACTGCGCCATACGTTTGCCTTATATGTTGTCGTATTGTGCTGCCTCATTAGTCCTTTTCCAATACAGATAAATGTGCATGGATGGTCATGCACGGATCGCTGTCAGTTTGATTTAGTGCAGTTCAAATTATGGTATTAGACCCTTTGAGAATGTACCTCGAGTATTGATCTTATCTGTTTATCGCACCTGATAAAAATGTCGTGATAGTCATGCAGTCTTTTGACATATAATTCAATTTCAAGTGACTAACCATCCGATTTAACACAGTTTACTTAGGGGGTAAAACTAGACCGAATGTATTTCGTTTTACACGATTAATCACCATTAGTTTGATTTTTTTGAATTGGTTAATCCAACAAATCTCTAAAACAACGAATTGAAATATACGCTGTGTCATATATAATTCATTATTTGGTTTTTACAAGACTGAAAATTGTATGCCAGGGATATCGGAAAGTGGTAAAACTACCCTAAGTTATATAACAGGATGAGAACTGCATCCACTTCGAGAACCGGCAACAAAAATCATAACTCCTACAATTACCTTATTTTATCATCAAATGTGTTGGTTTTATAAATATAAAATCTAGTTGAGGGGCTTATTCAGAATTGGTTGTTTCATTAGTCGATAACATTGTACTATTTTAAAATTTCTTTAATTCCTTAATCCTAAATTATCGGGCGTGTTTTGTGAATTAAATCAGGGGAGAAATACGGGTCAATTTGATGGGTAATATCAGTCTCCACATGAGCCGGAGATTGAAACTTGTCCGCGTGCGTACAGGTCAGAGACTCTGCAGACTGCGCTTTACGGACCAGCTGCAAAAAACCTTTTGTTGCTTTCGCAAGTTGAACCGGCGGAGCGTGGTACGATATAGTCCAGGCGATTGCGTGGAACCATATCGTGGCAAGGAAGGGATGTGTAGCGAGTAAGATGGTTATGGACAATGTCTTAGTGGGGAAGTATTACTGTAAACATAAATGGGTTCATCCATAGAGCTTTTGACGAAATCAGCTATTATAGAACTCGGAATGAAATTTGAATCGACTAGAGATAAACAAATACGACGTTGATTGATAACTAACGTGTCGAATTACACTTTCAAACCTGTAAATATGAACAACATAGCTGTTCAATTAGCGAAGTTATGGTTGATTGAATTGCGAATCGTCAAGGTGGAGGAGGGGTGGGGGGGGGGGGGGGGGGTGCGGTACACACAAACTCTATGGGAACAGCGCGTTTCGCGTGTGTAAACATGATTAAATTCACTACTACTGAAGTACTACATGGGCTACAAACTTGGTTTGGTCTTAATTTACAGCTAAACAATTCTGCTAGTTGTTTTTAATCATTTTGAACTCTTTATGATTAGTTTAGTCCATAAAATATGAACTTTTACTTACGAAACTATCCGTTTTCATGATAAACACTGAAGTAAGTAATGCGGATGTCTTCAAAATCTAAAAGTTGCTGTACATTTTTAATTACTTATCTTATCACAGTCAAAGTATACATTTTCTAAAAGGAAATTTGATGAGGAATCCAAATATGGACTTACATTTTCAGTAAGGATTAGGGCTAAAATGTTTTATTTCAAAATATGTTGAATTGTAAAAAACACACACCATAATTTGGAACACCCTGGGCCCCGAGTAAGAACAGCGGCCAGCTGATTCGGGCAACCCTGGGTAAAGATAATAAATAATAATAATAATAATAATAATAATAATAATAATAATTCTGAGATTAACACACAAAAAAAGAAGTGATTTTTCTTTCTCCAAAGTCAGTAGGCTTCACCCATCCTCTAACCAAATAAATATTGTATACTTTCAGTTTATTACTGTAAGTTAGTAATAAGCAATGCATTATATGCAATCCACTTTTTATCCAGAAATTATTTTTTCCACCCTGTATAATTTCAAGGTCACCCTTATAATCGTCAAATATGTTACATTATTATAACCACGGACATGTCCTTGAATGTAGTCGTACGTCACGTCTCAAAGTACATACTATGGATGGTGCACGCCCGATATTAATTTATAAGCTTACCAACAGATAACTGCGAATTCGAATTTCAATCAGATGTTTTTGTTTGACGAATCTGTCCCTATACGAGTTGCATTAATCATGTTCAGCTATCGGCACTCCGGTGATTTTTCTAAGCCTTGCTGACGATTGAAACTTACCTGAGAGTAGTCGCGGAGGGGGTGGTGAAAGTAATTTGTCTCGTATATAATCTTTCAGATTTGTTTTCTCTTTTATTTTTTCGTTATCAATTCCACATTCCATGTTGCGTGACATCTTTATATCAGACATTAAGCCTGAAATATTCCTTTCCACCATCATGTTTAATATTGTGCGATATAGTCGTATGGCTCATATAAACCCGATTTGAGTGTCAGTCTTTCGCGCCTTTTGGAGAGGTTACTAGCTCATTTTGCTTGTATATTCACAAGAGACGGTTTGCCTATGGCACTGTTAAATTGGCAGTCAGCATGATCAGTTACGCTACCGTGATGTTCAGAATGTACAATTAAGTATCAAAGTGTAAGTTTTCAAGAGAGATGATTTTCCCTACAGAAAATCGCTTATAGGTAAGTCGGGGGTTAAAATGGGATATCTTAATTCGGTATATTAACAGTGGGAGGTAGGAATTTACACAAGTAACAAAGGCCTCTCTTCACAGAAATACAGTCATAAAAAAGTAACTTTACAGGTAATAAATGGGCTTTTAACTCTAAAATATATATATCCTACTAAAACATATTAAACTATAAAGTTGTTGAAAAATTATCTTCTTTAATATGAGATATTGCACGCTAGGATCGAGTGATTATTAAGGAAATTACACTCCCAAATGTAAGGTGAAGTCCGATTTTCATTTTCACATTTTTATTTTCTACACGCGGACCCATCTACGGGTACCTTATCGATTAGCGGTAGTGCAAGTGGGGATGCATGCGCAGGTTGGACAGTCGGCCGTATTGTTCCGATGGATCAATTCGCCACACACACGCTACCTGTCATACTCTCCCCCGTGTTGAAATGTATAATGTGAAAATGAAATTGTGACTTTACCTTACATTTGTTATTGTCACTCCTTCAATATTCAACCGATCCTAGCGTGCAATATCTCATATTAAAGAAGATCAATTTCTCAACAACTTTATGATTTAATATTTTTAGGTAGGATACATATTTATAAAAGTCCATGTATTACCTGTATGATGATTGTAGTCAAAAAAGACAAACGAAGGCAGCGCATCTGCTGATGTACCATATGGCGGGGTCGGGCATACATTAATGATTTCCATCTATGACGTCATCATATCTAAAACAAACCATGACAATGAGACAATGTATTTTAAAATTTGTTTTATTTCTATATCATGCTAATAATTTCCTCATATTTTAAACCAGATTGTAAGCATTTTCTCTCCGTCTATACCAACACACTTCGTTTTAGCACCCCGCCATAATATTGATGTTATAGTATAATATGTATCATCGAATAAAGTAAAATAAACAAATCTCTTGAACACTTGCACTTTGCTTTGATACTTTATAGTATACTTTCTGAACCTTACGGTAGCAATACTGATTGCAACTTTAACATAACAGTGCCATAGGCATGCTGTCTCTTCGAAATATAAGCAAAGATGTAGCAACCTTCCCGATTGGCGAGAATGACTGTCTATATGCAACATAGAACTATCGCGCATTCTTATATAGTGGGTGTGGTTTGAGATGTCAGCAGGCAATTTGATTGGTTTTTGGCTGATTTTCAGCCGACACGCCCATGCATTATGAGACAATGGTGCACGGTTTGGGGCGGGGTTTAATTCATTCGAAAAATAATACCTTCAGCGCGTATGATCAACGCGTCATCGCGTTAGCGTGCCCTACACAAAGTCGCCGCCGTGTGCGTTGTGGGTATAACGCAGCGATGACAGGTGCGCGTGTGCTAAAGAACGCGATTAATTTGAAGCAGGATGTTGGAAAACAGCTGGCTGGATTCGGCGATTTTATAAAGGGGGAAATTTGTTGTTGTTTGTTTAAAATAAATCTAACAAACTGCGGTTTTTTATGATAAAAGTTCAAAATAACCAATAAACTAAATAAGAATGAGAATAAAACATAGTTCTTAGCTGTTTTGCTATAGACGATGGTCTTATAATGTATAGGCTGTACCATATTTGTGTCGTCGTGTATGGCCGCCTGCGGCGACCATACACGACTCCAAATATGGTACAGCCTATACATTATAAGACCATCGTCTATAGCAAAACAGCTAAGAACTATGTTTTATTCTCTAAATATTAAAGATAACAGATGAATAGTAAGAGAAGATTTCTATTTAATGACGGACTGTTTAGAATTCAAGTATAATATTAAGCAAAGTGCAAGTGTTCAAGAGATTTTTTATTTTACTTTATTCGATGATACATACGCTCGTTTATTATACAATAACATCAATATTTACAAAATGTAGGTATAGTAGGAGCCCTAGACCTCATCTTTAGAAGTTGACCCATGACCTCCGAACATACTCTTAAATTTACATTTTTATGACAGCTACACATCCTATCTACAAGAAAAATGATTCCTGTTCTTGAGATTCTCTTGTAAACTTATGCTATGGCGATGATGATATTTCCCTATGTATTCACATAGCAGACATGAAATAATAGAACCTATGGTAAGGGTAGGAGTTGTATTTGACTATAAAAGTCAAAGGAAATGTCAAAATTACTTATCATATGTACATGTATATTTATTTTTAGAAAGAACCACTTGACTCATTATAATAGCTATTTCCATTGTAATGTCCGGATAACGGTCACAAACTAGATGGAACAATGAAAAAAATTAGCATTTCAGACCAATTTCTGATAATCTCCGTTGTTCAATTTGGATAAAATACCTTTAACATTGTCATTCGGAAATAAATTACTATCACAACTTGTAGAGCAGTTGTGGCCAAATATTATAGCCATAAAACTACCCCTACCCCTTACACGGGTTGCTTTATAAGATTTCATACATGTGAATATATAGGGAAATACAGTCAATCCCATTAACATAGTTTTGCAAGAGAATCATAAGAGCAGGAATCTTTACTCTTGTAGTTGGCAAATGCAGTTATCATAAAAATACTAATTTAGAAGTATGTTCTGGGGTCATTGGTCAAACCATTTAAAGCCAAATTTAGAGCTCTGGGGCTCCTACTAGTAATAATAATATTAAAAACAAGTATGTACAATATAACAAAGTGATGTGAAATTAAATATTGTCACTTTATTAGCATCATGACACACAATTTTAATAAAGGAATCTCAGATCAGTTCTCCGTTTAGGTGGACGAACGCAGGGATAAAGGGAGAAGTTTACTGAGCACAGCAATGAAACATTAATAAAACAAAACAGACATGTTAAAGCATTAAAATAGATATCCATACAAACGAGACCTGCCCTGCAGTAGAACATGATTGCACGTTGAGAGTTTGATAATTGTCCCTCGTGGATTCCTTGTGAGAAAGGTGATTGAATAGACAATGTTGTGATGTTGTCCGGAATGTTTTAAAAGTAGTAGGGCTATTGCATATTTGAATATCAGCGATCAAAGTGGCGTATTTTTCTGATTTTCTTCTGTGGGTTTTCTCAAGATTGAGTTCAAAGGGCACAGTGAGTTCGATAACGACCAGTTTCCGTTAATTCTGAGTCCCAAAAATCGCAGAGAGCAGGAATTAGGTTCGTCACGGTTTCAACCGATGGAATGGTGGAGCCCCTTTTTGAATTATGGAAGATCACAAGGGTCTTTTAGGGATGGGATACCGGTCATCATCGTTTTACATTTATAAAGCAGAATATTATTGTGGCGCTACGTAAATCTGCCCTTGTCAAGAGAGACAGAACAATGATTAAGAATGTGATGGAGGGTAGCTCTGTTCTTGCAAAGGTTACAGGTTAAATGACCATACACATAATATATACGACATAATTAATAAAGTTAAATCAGTCGGCGTTCTTTCTCAAATAGGAATACAAGATTTAGGTTGTTACAATATATGTGTTAAATTGATTGCGGTTTCACTGATCTTAACGTGAACAACATTTGTGGCGTTAAATGATTGCGGTTTTCACCGGTTAATGACGTTGATCTTATATGTAGCTCAACGTGTGATATATTATCCCAAAAAGCAATTCTTGGCACATGTTATGCTATTGAGCCTAATAAGGCCTAGTATAATTTGGCTATTCCAGAAAATAGGTGCACACCCCATATAGAGGGGTAATTTGTCAATTCAAAAAATTCCTTGATTTCCAAGAGCAACTTTAAACAAAATATGGATTTCGGGTTCAAATTGATTGATCAAAAATCAATCTTAATTTTCCGAACCCCTCTAAAGAGGACACCGTTTATAAGATGCAGATTCTTCGGAAATCGTTTAGAAAGAGGTAAAAAAGTCTGGATTTCTAATACTTCCGTGGGAAAAGTCAGGAATTCGAACCCTTCGGGTGGAAAAACAGTTCGGATGTCAAACATTTTAAATTTCATGAAATGACCATGTGAAATGCATTGAAATAAGTACAAACATGTCTAACATTGGTTCAGTAATTCTTGCGATAAGACTTTGAAAGTTGGGAATGGTTACTGAAAAATCTGTTTTGTATAATTATGGTAACACTATTAGCCGCGTGGAAAGTGTTAAAATAATCTTTGTAAAGTCATTTGGATTTCTTTTCAATTTGATCAAAAATAAATAAATATGGAATCATATTAAAAATAAATAGAATGCAGTTATATATAATAAGGTCATTGTCATGTCTTAACATTTGCTGCTCGCTTAATGATAATAATACTCGAGAACAATATATCATTGTTGCAATTCTTCTATCAAATATAACTATTACCGAGTCTAAGATGCCATATCAACTAAAGATGTTATCAAGAAAACAGATAGAATTATCACTCACACTTTCCAATCGCCTACGTCAAACGACTACGAAGGTGGTAACTGTTGAGACATCAAACATTGTATTACAGCAATTCTTCATATTCACATCTAAACAAAAAAAGATTTACCTGTGGATATGACAAAAATAGATTAAAGCAAATATTAAATGTAAATACAATCTCCTACGTCGGATTGTATATAATCCTTATATCTAGATACTCAGCTAGCTGCGTTGGCATTCTAATATTGAACGCTATAGGTATAGTGCATTATGTAGCATTAACACTGGAGACAATTATACAGTTATGTGGCTTTTGAAATTCAGGAAACACGGTGTCAACACCATTTTGCAAACCAAAATTGTACAATTCCCGCTTGTGGGCATAGTGCGAAATATGCGACTACAGGTCCAACAGCGAGTTGCCACTGCGGTTCAACGGTATGGCCTTAAGTAGCTTCTCTGTCATTGAAAGTAATGGTTTCAGGGTGCTTTTACACCCTGCCATTAACCAGTGATTACTAATGCATACGATGGATTGATATGCAGACATCTGAGTTCTATTTTATCAATTGTCTGTTGAGCGCACAAATAACAGTCCTAATATAAAGAGTGACATTATTGTGATTTGCCGCTGTCCGAGCACTATTTATCAATTCAATTGTCCGTTGAGCGTACACATAACAGTCCTTACATAGTGTAACAGTGTTGTGATTTGCCGATGTCGGAATGTATGAGTGGTGTCAAATGAGTCATGACTGGAGGTTTATTCCATTAGCAAACTTTCACAGAAAACTTAATAGAGAACCTGATTATTGAAAGTGCTTCCACGCGATTAGAATATCATAACCTTTTTAAAAGTTATAGCATCGCCTTTACCAAACAAATAGAAGTGAACTAAAACCCCTAAAGGCAAAACCTAGTGGAATATAGTCTAACATGCCGCACGCGCTTTCAGATTGATATCTCTTACAACACAAAACCACTTACCAGGCTTACAGAATGTGTATACAATTTTTGTATTTGGTAAGTGCTGTCAACCTTCAATTGGTTTCCCATCCCATTCAAAGTGAAGCCCAGCTTCTTTTATAAGTCGATTATGATTGATCGGAAAACTGTGTTTTTTCCATGCTATATGCATGACGCTAGTTTATAAGTACCTTAAATGTAATAATATAAAAGGGAGCTTACTTGAATCTACCGCCATATATTGTCTGGAACGATAGCTTATACACGGCAAAGAGAATTTGTTATTTTCTGTATCCAAAAAAAAGAAGACATTAAGTAAATTACCCAACAGATGAACTTCAATGCAATATTTTCTATTCAACTGTGTTACAATAAACTTTGCTTTTCTTTGTGAGACTCTGTCTCAATAAAACGTTGAGATATATTACTCGAATTTGACGACTGATGAGTGATTGGCATGAAAATAGAAAGGAAATATAATATTACTGTCACGTCCAGTAACGTTGCATTACATATGTATGATAAAATATACACTATGCTATTTGATAAAAGATACGGGTTCTAACAGTACGTTTTATGAATGCTAAGTATTGCCTTAGGTACACGTTCTTAGTAAATATCATTCAAGAAAATGTATGGACTGTTCTTTCGAGTTGTAGCTAACATTACTAGTGCTATCATCTATTATTATTTTTGTTTGTACGATGGGGACGATTGAATAGATGTTACGATGAATGAGCTAATTTTCAAAACTTGTTTGGGCATTAGCTGTTATCGAAACCGGAACTGTAAATGCGGCGAACACATGGCCATCCAACTAGTCAATAACAATATAGGTTTACATCATTTGCCTGAAGTAGACGGGTTTAAGCCATTGCTGGGCAAATGTATGTCCTAATGATTGCTGGGTTAACAGTCAGTTACAATTGTTGGTCTTTATGAAAAATAAATTGTGTATGAAAGCTGTCCTTTTGTAAAATCGTTTGTTTTTCATATGTCGTCTGCGCGGTTTCATTACAAGCTATCGGAGGGCATCGTCCATTGAAACTATCAGACGTGTAGCCAGCCAACCAGGCCGTGTATAGGGAAAGTGTACAATGACCCGTCTTAACAACCTTGCTGTGAGTTATGTCAAAATTGATTTAATATTTCAGTTTATTCGATGCTTATGTTTTCGCACAAACAGATGAGACTTGCGAACTGGGAAATATATCAAATATTTCTATATTGTAGGATAGAGATCTGCAGCGGATCGACCTGTTTCTCCTAAAAACTGGTTGGCAATTTATCAGTGTACACAAAATGCATGACAATGTGTCAATGAAAACGTTTTAATTCATCCACAGCGTGGATGAAATAGTTCTTACATCAACGATTTGATTGATATCGAACGCATCGATTTCCCTTCTCTAACCTGATCTCATGATTGAGTAGATGTCATGATCCATACCTCTAACGTAACGTAATTAAATTATTTCGAATGGCTATTTGCCCATTTTATTTTCAGATGGTATATCTAAGTGGGCCAATGGTCTGCCTATAGTCTCAAATTACATGGTTATGTACTTTATCAAGATCAATACTTCATGGAAACACTATAGTGCGACATAGTTGCGCTACTCCGTGTGTCGGCCAAAACCGTGCTGATATCTAGGGCAATTTGACGAATGTACGTATTTTCATAAAGGTCCTCATGGCGTATCGCCTGAACGTATGCCAACGTATGCGAAATATCGAAAAATACATTGGTGTACATTGGTGTACGCTGATATAAGTTAGGGGTAAGTTGGGGATACGTCGTTTACGTTAAGAGCACGCTGTGATACGCTGTGAACATTTGGAACACGTCGAGCCCGCGAAAAATTATTGAGCATGTTCAAAATTCTGGCAACACTTGTCTCGCCGTGTACGAAACTCAATTTTTGCAGCGGCATAAGTCACGTGTTCGTTGTACGCCGAGGATACGTCGAGGATACGTCGAACACGACATACATACGCTACGAATACGTTAAGCATACGTTGGTCATACGCTCGCATACGCTGTGATACGCTGTCATAAGTTTGTTATAAGTTAGTAATACGATATCAATACGTTAGTCATACGCTATGTATATGTTCAATACGCTATGGATACGCTATGGATACGTCCATTCCTTCACCGATGTCGACTTTTCCTACGCAATTCGTTAAGGCCCTGTCACACCATAACGTATCGCCTCAACGTATGCCAACGTATGCGAAATATCGAAAAATACGTTGGTGTACGTTGGTGTACGCTGATATAAGTTAGGGGTACGTTGGGGATACGTCGTTTACGTTAAGAGCACGCTGTGATACGCTGTGATAATTTGGAACACGTCGAGCCCGCGAAAAAATATTGAGCATGCTCAAAATGTCTCGACGTACTCAACGTGTGCTTAATACGTTCTGCATAAGTTCCCGGTAAGTTTGTGGTACGTTAAATATACGTTGACGTACGCTGACATACGTTAGTGGTACGTTACTCGTACGTTACTCGTAAGTTGGTATACGTTGATGAACGTATGCTGACGGGGAAACGTACAGCCAACGTAGTGATAACGAGTTTATAACGTATATGTGCCGTATGTCTAACGTATGCCTGACGTATTTCCAACGAGTTTCGACGTATTCTCACGTATTCACCTTATGCCGGGCGATCGTGTAAGGCCCTGTCAAGTATCCATAGCGTATCCATAGCGTATTGAACGTATACATAGCGTATGACTAACGTATTGATAGCGTATCACTAACTTATAACATACTTATGACAGCGTATCACAGCGTGTGCGAGCGTATGCGGGCGTATGCTTAACGTATGCTTAACGTATACTTAACGTAGCGTAGCGTATTCGTAGCGTATGATGATGGGTTGATGTGTTCAGCACGACAGACCATGAAGAAGTGAGGATGAGATACTCAAGGGACCCATTTATATACTCAAACCCTCCATAAGTTCCCAAAACGCCGAATGCTCGCTAGTTGTACGGTAGCCCTGTCACACCATGGCGTATCGCCTGAACGTATGACAACGTATAACAACGTATGCGAAATATCGAAAAATACGTTGGCGTACGTTGGTGTACGCTGATACAAGTTAGGGGTAAGTTGGGGATACGTCGTTTACGTTAAGAGCACGCTGTGATACGTTGTGAAAATTTGGAACACGTCGAGCCCGCGGAAAATTATTGAGCATGTTCAAAATTTCTCGACGTACTCAACGTGTGCTTAACTTACGTTCTGCATAAGTTCCCGATAGGTTCGTGGTACGTTAGACATACGTTTACAAACGCTGACATACGTTAGCGGTACGTTACTATCGTCGTAAGTTATAGCTTGGACCTATAGATTTACCCTTCTAGATATTTTAATAGTTATCATCTAGGCTGCGTTTACTTGAACTGGTAACACTTGTCCCGCCGTGTACGAAACTCAATTTCTGCAGCGGCATAAGTCACGTGTTCGTTGTTCGCCGAGGATACGCTGAGGATACGTCGAACACGGCAGACATACGCTTCGAATACGTTAAGCATACGTTGGTATACGCTCGCCGATCGCATACGCTGTGATACGCTGTCATAAGTTTGTTATAAGTTAGTGATACGCTATCAATACGTTAGTCTTACGCTATGTATACGTTTAATACGCTATGGATACGCTATGGATACGTCCATTCCATCACCGATGTCGACTTTTCCTACGCAATTCGTTGGGAAGTTGGACGTTCTTGGAAGTTCTTGGACTCTGACAATTTTCGAGCTATTTTTTGAATACGTCGGCATACGTTCAGGCCACGTTCAGGCCACACGCTATGGTGTGACATGGCCTTTAGGAAGTTGGACGTTCTTGGACGTTCTTGGACTCTGATTTTATTTTATTTTTAATACGTCGGCATACGTTCAGGCCACGTTCATGCCATACGCTATGGTGTAACAGAGCCTTTACAAAGACAAGTAATTTTATGATAGAAACGAGTTTTTCCATATTGGGGGAATTGCTGAGGTTCAATAAAACCTTCTCGAGATACAATGCTCTATATGCAGGGCAATGCTTACGTTATCATAGAACAAGAAGTAGATGCTGGTGAAGCAATGGGAGAGATTTGCACATCAGCCAACATTTGTTTGCCATGCAGTATCCTATTTCAATACACGTTTGTTAGAAAAGAAAGTTAGCATCATCAAATGCAGGTGGTATTTGTATAGAGGTTTCTAACGATGGAAATACCCACATGACTGTCAACCAATGAATTTTTTGAATTAGTTAATCAAAAAAATCTCTAAAACAACGAATAATCGCCTTATCATAATTATTATAATTCATATTATTTGGTTTTTACAATCCTGCAAATTGTATGCCTGGGGTATCGGAAAGTGGTAAAACTACCCTAAATTATATAAAAGGATGAGAACTGCATCCATTTCGAGTACCGGCAACAACCAGGAGGGTTGTAAATATCAGAACTCCTACAATTACCTTGTTTTATCATCAAATTTGTTGGTTTCATAAATATAAATCTGGTTGAGGGGCTTATTTTAGGATTTCTTATATTCCTTAATCCTAATTTTCCGTGCGTGTTTTTGTGAATTAAACTTTCAGGGGAGAAAAACGGTTAAATTTGATGGGTAATATTAGTCTCTCCATGAGCCGGAGATCGAAACCGGGCCGCGTGTGTACATGTCAGAGACTCTGCAAACTGCGCTTTACAAACCAGCTTAAAAAAACCTTTTCTTGCTTTCGGAAGTTGATAGCCCTGCGGATCGTGACACGACATCGACCAGGCGATTGCGTGGAACCAGATTGTGGCAAGGAAGGAATGTGTAGCGAGAAGGATGGTTACGGGCAATGTCTTAGTGGGGCAGTATTACTATAAACATAAATGGGTTCATCCATAGACCTTTTGACGAAATTATCTATTATAGAACTCGGAATGAAATTTGAATCGACTAGAGATAAACAAATACGACGTTGATTGGTAACTAACGTGTCGAATTACACTTATAATCGTCAAAAAGGTTACATTATTATAACCACGGACATGTCCTTTAATGAAGTCGTACGTCACGTCTCAAAGTACATACTATGGATGGTGTCAGTTGGTTTTTGCGTCAACTGTAGATCGTATTGCATGAAATATATTTAAACCACAAACCACGCTTTCTTCTACCCGCACGTCAAACGAATGTATTAATCCTGTATTACTATGCAGCGGACCTTCACATTCACGTCTAAACAAACACGCTTAGTCTAGCGATTGGCCAGTGTAAATCTGATCGATTACTTAATGATTTAGATATACGTTGTAACTTTTTATTTATGAATTGCGCCTGTTTTTCGGCATTTTTATCAACGTGTTTTGTATTTGCAGCTGCTCCACCGCAACAACCATGTGTTTTGTTTATATTCTGTTATTTGTGTTAAATAACTTCTGCTGGACTTACATGTATGGTGTTTTTTAAGGGGTTGGTCTGTATTCTTAACCATGTAGGTAATGAGTAGTCTGTGATGTGGTTTTTGTGAAGCGTTTTGTGTTGTTTTTAAGGCGCTATATAAGCATGGTCTTATTATTTTTATTATTATTATTATTATTATTATTATTATTATTATTACTATTATTATTATTATTATAATTATTCAGAAAATTACTTCCTTTACAATAAATCTACCTATAAATTGACATTCGCTCTTCATGACCTCGGAATGTGGGTTATTTTGGGTTTTATCCTTGGTGTAAGACAGCAGGGAATTAACCTAGCACAAAATCCTCTCTTGGCGGATTGAAGGATTATACAGCTTTATTCCGTAATAGGGTCTTTGCACTGGTCTAACTTATGAATGTCTCACAGGCGTTGCAGTGCATAGAGGCGTGGATCATTAATTCAACCATGCAGCCATGTTGTGTGTGCACTAGTGGGCGCGAAATCCTATGTGTAGAATGGCAAGTCTGTGTCACACGTTCAATTGTATTTTATTTATGGGATTTGAGACCATAGGATGTAATTAAAAAGTATGTTGACATGCAGACTTCTTTATCAATGTATAAATATTGAAAATGTAAAAAGTCTGATTGAATTTGGATTTATAATGCCAGAGATTTTGGGTTTTTTTCCCAAAAATTTACACATTCTCAAAACTTTAATTAGGCCTTTTATGGATTGAAGTCAGGTATGAAATTTATAAATAATCAAAGTTTAGGTACTTCTAAAACAAAATGTGCAAAGAAATTTGAAGAAATTGTTTTCCTTAAAATAGTTTTAGACGATGGAAAGTTGGCATTTTGGCCATTTTTTTTCTTCAAATCTTGACAATTTGAGAAAGGAAGGTCGATTTCTGAGATTTAAATGGTTTTTTACATTTTTTTTACATTTATCAATTATTGATGATGTAGAAATATGAATTGTGCATCCAATATTCTAAAAAAATAAACTATAAGGTTTGATTTCAAGTTCCATAAACTTTGCTTTCTAAACACGACATGTTTAATAATTGAAATCAGACCCAAAATAAAAATATTAAAACCAATAATTTGAAAAGAAGGAAATGGAAGTCGACCAACATTTTTACTGTGAGGGCAAGCTGAATATCTCTATTTTATTATACAAAAAGAAAAATAGAAGAAAAAATTGTCCTTATGTGGACATTTTCGTGTAAAAACCAGCAGTTCTATAGAATTTAAAAGGCGATCGCCAAATAAGTTTTTTCATTTTATTCATATAGTTTTATAGTCACGATTGAAAGTTTATCTTTACTCATACCTGCTCATACCTGCTTGATTATTGAGGGTCATAACAGTCCCAATTACTTTAATTACACATCTAGGTCAACATTTGTTCACAAACTAAGAAAAAACATCATTTTAGCTTAAAGGGGCGTGTACATCTCAAGTGTTTGTCCTGGACAAAAATCACATGACTCCCTACGTATCTGAGTCTCCGTGTTTCCATGTAATAATACCCATGGTGCAATAGATTTGCCGCGCCGAATTCCAATCGAAAAAACGTAATGGCCAACATTTTATGTACGAACGAAATACTAAGGTGTCTAGAATCGTTTCGAAAAGTAGTGTTATGCATTATAATGAAATCAGAATTACAATCTCCTTCAGCATATAATCAACTTTTGAGCGACAGTCCTATGTTAAAAACGCACAACAATCGAAATATAAAGCATTTTAGCCCGCATTTTTGCCCCGATTCATGTGATATTCGTATTTTGAACTTTATGTATTTTATTTTCTAAATATCTATGTGTAGTCTTCATTAGCTCAGTCGGCAAAGCGCCGGCTTCATAATCATGAGGTCAGTGGTTCGAATCCTAGGATTGTTATACTTTTTTCTGTTTGTTATTTACACTTTATTTTTAGAAATTGACAGGATTGCATATCGTTCGCAATATTTATTGAATGTTGAATGATATTTTTTTCTTCTTTTGCAATTTCACTGCGATAAATAATACCCTATAAATATATTGTGTTGACTATTCCGTTCAATTGAACTATGGAGACCCTAGCTAGTCTATCAATGAACATGATTTGCAAAGGCCAATTGTTATGTAAATAAGAAGCCAATCGGCTAATATGTCCTTGAATCGATTTTCTTATTTCCTACGACCGATATTTGTATTTGCTGATTTGCTCCAAACTTAAAAAAAAGAGAGTGGTATCTTCAAAAATACGTTACGCGGTTCACGGCTTTCACGGCCTGGTGTGAGCGACTGTATTTTGGCGTGGATTTGATACCGTGCTCAGTGGCGAACCCAGGGGTCCAGGGGCCAGTGCCCCCCTGAAATATCCCCGTCGGTAAACTTGAGCTTCCGTCGGTACAGTCAGATGCCAACGTTGAGTGAGTCTATTGTATACGAAGAGAATTTATTTTCCCTTGAAAAGCGGATGTCGATATCGTGCAATTCAATTTATGCCAAAATGTCAGCCTTATACAATGACAACATTAAGGCATTTAAATGTGGTTCAACGTCATGTGACTAGGGGGATATTTCCCATGGCGCTGACCCCTGTCTCATTAAAAGCTTTAAATTAATAACCTTCCACGATCATCAATTTATTGCTCTTTACATTGAATCCAAACCTAGCTTGCAGCGACACCGTTTTCACATTTAAAATACAATTTAGAAACTGGGTTCAATTTGGCTACATTTCGTCGAATACTCAATAGTTCACCACTAGTTCATTATTATAGAGAACACATAGACACGTCAGTAAGTAGTTATGGCCGAGCGGTTACGAATATGGACTAGTAATCTAATAGATAGATTCTCCCCTCCTCGGTTCGAATCCTGCTGAATACCTTTTTTTAGAAAAAACGATTTAGTCTCTGTGTGTTGGAAAATGGCGTATATTTTTACCGTAGGTGAATAAAAGTCGTGGCCCTGACCCCTGTCCAAAAATGTATCACAAATAAATATATTTTTGATCAAGTTTAATACGTTAGGAACATTTCTTGTGCATAAAGTTTTTGCTATGACGTCTAAAAATCATCAAAAATACGATGTTTACGATCGCATTGAAAATGCATCTTTATCGACTCAAAGATAGTAACAAAATCGTATTTTTTATTAAATCGGAAATGACATCTTACATAAATAGGAATTCCCCTTCAAAATGAGCCTAAGATTATAAAAAATTGATGGAGGCAATCCTTCACAATCGCGAGTTGTCAATGATCCGATTTCTATTTGGGTTTTGTTGTTGAATCTCACTTCACTGGCGGCCGGGGCGAACATAGACGGTATTTTCATGCCTTGACTTCTGACTGGGTAGATTTGCAATTTCTACCAGGCGATTTTTTCAGCTATTGTTGACAATGTCATCGCTACCCCCCACTTTTCAATATTTCAGCTACTGACGAGAAGAAGAAAATAGGGTCATTTTTGCGATTTGTTTTTGTCGGTACATCATGACTTTCGTAACTATCCCCCCCCCCCCCCCCCCCCCCCCCCCGCCCCCACCCCCAGTGTCCAAAAGCTGGGTACGCCACTGACTGAGTGCTGAACTCATCATGTTCATTGCTGCTGCGAGCATCTTACTATAAATCTGTGTGGGGGTGTGTGTGTTTGTTATCCTTATGTCTCCGTTAGTTTTGATCAAAGTGGCGCATAATTTGCATGCAATATCGAGGAAATAACGGTGTGTTAAAGTTTATTCCAGTGAAATTGGTTAACAATTTGCTCCAAAAACAGCAAATCACCTCTCAGATTTGGCTCATATAAATGCCACTAGAATTGAACAACATTGTGCGTTGCGCGTACTGCCGCGTAATCATACCGTGGTATCGCGTTGCGTGTCGCGTTTGCGCAAATGCTAACTGCTAGCTTCACTGTCTATAATCACTGTCATAATGGTATAATGATATATTACTAAATTCAAGCTATTTCACACGAGCATGTTTCGTCGTTGTTCGCGGAGCTGCGTCCAGATGCCTGAAATGTGCTAACTAACGTGCGTGACGATTGACGCGCGGTCATTTTTTGAATGTGCCCGGTACGCACCTCTGGGTTTACGCACATACGAATGCACACAAGTACGCACGCATAGAATGGAGTTGACCATAGCATTATGACACTGACTATACGCTACTTGTACGCAATCCTATTTCAAAATAAAAGCAAGGCTCTCCCCTAGTATCAGCGGGCCCAACCAGCTAATATGCATAAAAATAATATAATTTATTAATATGCACCGAACGCATTGTCAGCTATAACTTGAATTTCATTTAATTCAAATTGGTCATTTCAAACGGGAGATGTGTGCACTTTTCCAAGGTACCTCTATGAATGCAAAAGTTTAACTCACGCATTTTGAAATGTCAATCAATGGCGTGTTGGTATTCACAATGCCTACAATGGACAATGGGGTATATTTTGAACACTTTCATGTATAAATTCAAGTATAAAGAAGTAGCTAGTGTACCCATATATGCAATGAAGACATTGGTTAATTTTTAACAAAAGTATTTGTCGTGATTTTCTAAAACGGGACCTGAATATTTTGACTCACCCTGTATACAAACCAACATCAGATTTGTATTTAGAGAATAAAATATAGTTCTCGTTCTCGTCGTGTATTGACGCCTGCGGCGACATACACGACTCCAAATATGGTACAGCCTATACACTATAAGACCATCGTCTATAGCAAAACAGCTAAGAACTATGTTTTATTCTCTAAACG